>OZ038396.1:1250069-1497971 GCA_964036045.1 Eutreptiella sp. 'Long Island Sound 2002' | reverse complement strand
GAAACGGGGGGCTGGGGTCGTTGGACAAGGTTGAGATAAACGGTAACCTCGACAAGTGGATATCGCAACAATATTGTGAATGGATTAATGACAAAGTTGATGAGTGGAAACTGTCCGACAACAGTCCTATCCCTTGCCCAGACAATGAGGAGTTTGCAAAACATGGTGGCTGTAGTTTGTGCCCAAATCGGGTTGTTAGATCAAGCGCAGGTGCGTACGCCATATACCCCAAGGTATGGTACCGCATGTCCAACCCTTTGTAAAATCATGATTTTAGGAGAGAAAAAATCCCTAAATGAATTTTTTGTTTTTGACGCCTTTAGCCTTTGGGGGGGGTTGTCGGGGGGGGGGGGTCAAAACTTCTGCGTATTCTAGGTGCTGTGTGTGGATTTGGACTCAGGTTCCGGGCAACTTTTTTCTTGTACATGGACCCCCTGACCCATGGCGGGGGTCCCGGGTCCAAACACCAGGTACCCCCGGTCGCCCCCCCCGATGGGCCCTTGCTAGTTAGGACTTAGCCGTTTTCACGCTGGATAAGGTTGTCTAGTGAAACATGCAAGATTTCCAAAACCTTCGACTTTTTCCGAAACCCTTCTTTCGCCCCTGGATTGGGTTTGGGTGATGATTTAGTGACAATACGGGTACTTGAGCACCCATGGGGACCCACGTAGTGGCTGCCAAGCCCATATAGCCCGAGCCATGGCCCCTCCAAAAGCTCCCAAATTGCCATGGTGTAGGCTGTTTAGTGACACCTGCAAGATTTCCGAAATTCGCCTTTTTCCGAAACCCTTCTGTCACCTATGGGATGGGTTTGGGTGATGATTTAGTGACAATGCAGGTACCAGAGCACGCATGGGGACCCACGGTGTGGCTGCTAGGCCTATGTAGCCCGTGCCATGGGCCCCCCAAAAGCTTCAAAATTGCTGTTTGTAGGTGGTTCACTGGCATTTGGTGTGAGCACAAACTGCTTAAGCAGTTTTCAACCCTCTACAAGTCAAAAATGGAAAATTCTGCAAACCATTTTTTTGATATTGTGACCACTTACAATGATGAAATATGCTATGTAAAGTATGTTTTAGCCCCCTCTTTATGTGTTTTTCACCCTATTTGGGTTTTGTGGGGGGGGGGGGGGGGCTCTCGACCTACCTATGCAGTTTTCCCGATCAAAAATGGAAATCACCTCGCAGAGGTTGTTAGATCAAAGCCAGGCAGGCGTATATATGGGGAAAACGCCACATACCCCCCCATTTTGGCCTTTTTGGGGCTATTCGCGTACCCTACCCCAAGGGTTGAATTGTTAGTTTAACCCCTTGTAAAATCATTATTTTGTCCAATAAACACATCCCCCAATGAGTTTTTGGTCCGGACCCCCCCAGACCCCCCCCACTTGAAACCCACTTTTTTGAGGTTTTTAGGGAGGGGTGGGGGGGGGGGGAGGGGGGGGGTGGGGGTGGGGGGGGGGGTCAAAAATGTCGAAAAAATGACCCCCCCTTTTTTTGGGTCGAAAATCATGAATCTTTTGGTTTTTTTCGATTTTGAGCCGAAAAAGTGTTTCCGGGTCCCGACTCTAAGGGGTTTGTATGGGGCGGAGTGGGACGAGCGCTTATGCAGTTTATGCACTTTTCAGCCATTTTTGGTATGTTGGCGGTTTTGGCGACCTCGGTGACCCCGTGGTATCCACTTTGAGGGGTTTCAGTGGGGATGTTGTGACAATATATGGCTACTAGGATATGGAAGGACGTTTTTTGCAGTCTCTAGCCTTGCTTAAGGCCGTTCACAACCCGTGCCAAAGAAGCGAAATGACTGTTTCCACCAATAATGGCCTAGTGAATGGGCCGGTACACAACCTGCTTAGGCAGTTTTTCACCCCGGGCAGCTCAAAAATCGAAGTTTTCGAAACTGGTTTTTATGATATTGTGATCACCTAAAATGACCATCCAAGGTATGTAAAGCATGTTTTAGGCTGTATTTACGTGTTATTTCACCTTACTTGGGTATTAGGTCGGGGGGGGGGGGGTCTCCCAAGGGATTGGTACACAACTTGCTCATGCAGTTTTTCAACCTGGGCAGCTTAAAAATCGAAGTTTTCGAAACTTGTTTTTGTGATATTGTCACCACTTAAAATGACCATCCAAGCTATGTAAAGCATGTTTTAGGCTGTATTTACATGTTTTTCACCTTATTTGGGTATTAGGTCTGGGGGGGGGGGGGGGGGGCTCCCAAGGGATTGGTACACAACCTGCTAGTGCAGTTTTTCACCCTGGGCAGCTCAAAAATCGAATTTTTTGAAACGTGTTTTTTTGATATTGTCACCACTTAAAATGACCATTCAAGCTATGTAAAGCATGTTTTAGGCCGTATTTACATGTTTTTCAATTATTAGGGTATTGGGTTGGGGGGGGGGGGTCTCCCAAGGGATTGGTACACAACGTGCTTATGCAGTTTTTCACCCCGGACAGCTCAAAAATTGAAGTTTTCGAAACTGGTTTTTATGATATTGTGATCACCTAAAATGACCATCCAAGGTATGTAAAGCATGTTTTAGGCTGTATTTGCGTGTTTTTCATCCCATTTGGGTATTAGGTGCGGGGGGGGGGGGGGTCTCCCAAGGGGATTGGTACACAACCTGCTTCTGCAGTTTTTCAACCTCGGCAGCTCAAAAATCGAAGTTTTCGAAACTTGTTTTTTTGATATTGTGACCATCCAAAATGATCATCCAAGCTATGTAAAGCATGTTTTAGGCTGTATTTGCGTGTTTTTCATCCTATGTGGGTATTAGGTCCGGGGGGGGGGGGTCTCCCAAGGGATTGGTACACAACCTGCTTATGCAGTTTTTCACTCTGGACAGCTCAAAAATCGAAGTTTTCGAACGTTGTTTTTTTGATATTGCGATCACCTAAAATGATCATCCAAGGTATGTAAAGCATGTTTTAGGCCGTATTCGCGTGTTTTTCACCCTATTTTTGGTTTGTGTTGCTCGGGGTAGATTCTCTGCGAGGTGGACTTGCCGAAGGCAATAGAATTTCCAAAACTGATTTTTCTGATACTTTGACCGTCCAAAATTATCAAATATCGCATGTGAAGCATGTTTTAGCCCCTCTTCATGCGTTCTTCACACTATTTGGGTGTTGGGGGTGGGGTGGCTCCCCAGGGGTCTAGGGCACAACCTGCTTACGTAGTTTTCGCGCCTCAGCAGCTCAAGAATGGTTGTCCCTCTCCGCTCTTCGAGGTGCCTTGCCGAACAACAAAATCTGCACCCGAACATCCAGCGAAGGGTGATGCACAGGGCAAGAAGAAAAAGCACGTCCAACAATTCACAATGTATTATAGCTTAACCAAGAAGGGCTTCATTTCTGAGCCTGTCGACCCATAATCTTCAGGTTTTTTAAACTGTATGTGCCACTTTTTGGTCTCTAGCAATCGCTGCTCACGAGTGTTTTGTGACACATGTCAGCCCTTTCCTTGGATACCACCATCCCGTCAAACCCCCTGAGGACGGTCTACACGTGTATCACGCAAGTTGCCGCGCGTAAGCAACACTTTCTCCAAGCAACATCGGGTTTTTTGTTCTTTGCTGATTCTGTTGCCTCTTGCCCCGTTCTGCACCTTGCTTCGCGTCCACAAAACGTTGTGATGGTATGAGCCGTGTGTTGGGGGGCGCACCATGCGCTGTGCGAAAAGTCGGCTGTTTTCCACCACCGGTGGACAAGGATCCCAAGGTCCCAAATTGTGCCCCCTACACCCCCCTATGGAGCTTGTGGGTGCACCTCCTACACTACATGTTGGTGTGAACGCCATGCATGTGACCACAACACTTCATTCCTTTATCTACCCACGATTGTGCATGAACGAACACGTGCATGACATGAATCATAATGAGAAAAGCATTGAAACCCGAGAGACATTGGAACCCATTATTGAAGATTCATTGTTCATTCATACATATATACACCCATGCTTTATCTTGACCTACATGCATGCATTCCTACTTCCTACATATATATCACACTTATGCCATGTCATGCCTTGGCTATGAGTGCTTACCTTCATACCTTGACAAACCTTTATACCTTGACCAAAATTCAGTGAATCGTGAAATACCAAATTTTACCTAATGGATGTGTGCAAAAATGCAAGACAAGTATGAACATTACCATCTTGACATTACAATAGTGCTGAATTTCGGGAATCGCAAAATGCGGTATCCCCGGGCATCCTCTTGATTGAAAAATGGAAGATTTGAATAGAAAATGTAAAATTCTTCGAAAATCACCTCGCAGAGGTTGTTAGATCAAAGCCAGGCAGGCGTATATATGGGGAAAACGCCACATACCCCCCATTTTGGGCCTATTCGCGTACCCTACCCCAAGGGGTTGAATTGTTAGTTTAACCCCTTGTAAAATCATTATTTTGTCCAATAAACGCATCCCCCAATGAGTTTTTGGTCCGGACCCCCCAGACCCCCCCCCCACTTGAAACCCACTTTTTAGGGGGGGGGGTGGGGGTGGGGGTGGGGGGGTGGGGGGGTGGGGGGGGGGTCAAAAATGTCGAAAAAATGACCCCCCCTTTTTTTGGGTCGAAAATCATGAATCTTTTGGTTTTTTTCGATTTTGAGCCGAAAAAGTGTTTCCGGGTCCCGACTCCATAGGGTTTGTATGGGGCGGAGTGGGACGAGCGCTTATGCAGTTTATGCATTTTTCAGCCATTTTTGCTGTGTTCGTCGACCTCGGTGACCCCGTGGTACCTACTCTGAGGGGTGCAAGTGGGGATGTTGTGACAGTATATGCCTACTAGGATACGGAAGGACGTTTTTTGCAGTCTCTAGCCTTGCCTGGGGCCGTCCACAACCCGTGCCAAAGACGCGAAATGACTGTTTCCACCAATAATGGCCTAGTGAATGGGCCAGTACACAACCTGCTTGTGCAGTTTTTCAACCTGGGCAGCTCAAAAATCGAAGTATTCGAAACTTGTTTGTTTGATATTGTGACCACCTAAAATGACCATCCAAGGTATGTAAAGCATGTTTTAGGCCGTATTTACATGTTTTTCACCCTATTTGGGCATTAGGTCCGGGGGGGAGGGGTGGGGGGGGGGCTCCCAAGGGATTGGTACACAACCTGCTTATGCACTTTTTCAACCCGGACAGCTCAAAAATCGAAGTTTTCGAAACTTGTTTTTTTGATATTGTGACCACCCAAAATGACATTTCAAGCTATGCAAAGCATGTTTTAGGCCGTATTTACGTGTTTTTCACCCTATTTGGGTGTTAGGTCCGGGGGGGGGGGGGGGTCTCCCAAGGGACGGGTGCACAACCTGCTTATGCAGTTTTTCAACCCGGACAGCTCAAAAATCGAAGTTTTCGAAACTTGTTTTTTTGATATTGTGACCACCCAAAATGACCATCCAAGCTATGCAAAGCATGTTTTAGGCCGTATTTACGTGTTTTTCACCCTATTTGGGTATCAGGTCCGGGGGGGGGGGGTGTCTCCCAAGGGATTGGTACACAACCTGCTTATGCAGCTTTTCACCCCGGACAGCTCAAAAATCGAAGTTTTCGAAACTTGTTTTTTTGATATTGTGACCACCTAAAATGACCACCCAAGCTATGGAAATCATGTTTTAGGCCGTATTTACGTGTTTTTCACCCTTTTTGGGTGTTAGGTCCGGGGGGGGGTCTCCCAAGGGACGGGTGCACAACCTGCTTATGCAGTTTTTCACCCCGGACAGCTCAAAAATGGAAGTTTTCGAAACATATTTTTTTGATATTGTGACCACCCAAAATGACCATCCAAGGTATGTACAGCATGTTTTAGGCCGTATTTACGTGTTTTTCACCCTATTTGGGTATCAGGTCGGGGGGGGGGGGGGGCTCCCAAGGGACGGGTGCACAACCTGCTTATGCAGTTTTTCACCCCGGACAGCTCAAAGATGGAAGTTTTTGAAACTTGTTTTTGTGATATTGTGATCACCTAAAATGACCATCCAAGGTATGTAAAGCATGTTTTAGGCCGTATTTACGTGTTTTTCACCCGATTTGGGTATTAGGTCCAAGGGGGGGGGGGTCTCCCCAGGGATTGGTACACAACCTGCTTATGCAGTTTGTCACCCTGGGCACCTCAAAAATGGAAGTTTTCGAAACTTCTTTTTTTGATACCGTGATCACCTAAAATGATCATCCAAGGTATGTAAAGCATGTTTTAGCCGGTATTTATGTAGTTTCCACCATATTTTGGGTGTGTGTTGCTCGCGGTAGATTCTCTGCGAGGTGGACTTGCCGAAGGCAATAGAATTTGTCATTTTTGAGATCGTCGAGCGACCAAACCTCACAATTACGACATCGCGATTAATGTTGCCCGCGATCGAGATTCATCTTCATTGGAAGCTCGATCTCGCATACAATTCAGCACTATACTTACCATACCTTGTACAACAAGACAATTTACGGACCACCCATGTCCGGTACATGTATGATTAATTCAAAACAGCATGGGGTGCATAATTCAAGATCCCGGGTAACCGTGGCAAGCATCGCACAAAAAAAAACCCCTGGTGTCAGCAGGTGACACACATGCATATTCATGTGCTCTCACACTCCATTCCGCCACGCTCCATTTCTCTTTTTGTGTTTCCTTGTTTTAGACTAGGGAACCCGATTTTGTATAGTATTTACTTGTAGCTATTGCACTTTATGTGTGTGTGAGAAGGAAAGCAACCACCACCCTCTTAGTGTTAGTGCTTCGGGATGTGGGTCTTGTGTTAGGGAGGTAGGTTGTCTTTTTTTTTTTTTTTTTTTTTTTCAAAAAAGGGCTATAAATAGAGGGAGAGAGCAAAAAGGGTCTCTTCAAGGTTGGATCTTGTGTGTGGTCATTATAGTTCAATGCATCCTTCTGCAGGTGGGTGGTTTTTAGGGGTGTTGCTAGGATAAACAACGTTATAATTGGCGCGGTGCCCGATGTGCGAAAACGCCCCCTAAGTTGCCCAAAGTGCCCTGCCCACCCTGAGGTAAGGTGGTGCAGTATGTTGCTTTTGTGGTTCCCGTATCGGTCAAATTCAGTTGCATGTGATTCTTTGTATGTGCCGGCCCGGAGTCACCGGTTTCAAATATTATACAATCACACTTGTCAGTTTTATCCACTGTCAGATGAATGAGGTAAGCGTTGAGACCTTTCGAGGCAGGCCTGCGGCTATTAGTTTCCACAATCATTCTTTCAAAAGTTGCACTTGCCCTTTTTATGGTGTTTGTTAGACAATCAGTTAGCCAATTTCACTTGTACGTGATTTCTTCATCCGGGTCACCTTTCAATTCTATGCGTGTACATCACGATACATGGAATGGAACAATATAAGTTATAGACGTAACAATTATTCCACCAGACTTAAGTAGAATTTTCTACGTGTACCGGAACGTTATATGGGCCATTAGACGTGAGAACCAATCTTACCTATTCCGCAAGACTTATGCATGTATGGAAACCAATTTCCGGATTTTTTTTTTTTAAAAAAATACCAATTTCCGAACTTTACAATAACAACAATGCTCACAAAAGCAAGTAGGGTTACAATAAAATAAATGCAAAAGTGCACCAATCCAGTCCACCTCCTTTTCAAGTAGCTCAATACTAACCACATAACTATGACAGAACATAAATAAGTCAGAAGGACAAACCATCCAGCTTCACTGCCGAGTTAGTAATTGTATGTTAATGAGTAGCCTATTGCAACAACTAGTTGTGTTACTTACGTGTAATGGGCCGTATAATGTTGCAATAGATGTATAAAATTCTATTTAGGTGTAACGAATTAAGTGTCATGTCTAGCAGAATTTTCTACCCGGACCAAATTTAACATTATAATGTTCCACTGGACGTAAGCTGACGTGCATCCATTCAATGGGGACTCCCATGCCCAACCCATGGACAAAATTCTTCCCGTAGGGGCAAGTGAAATTGTCATTACCCCATTAACAAATGCACTGCTAGATACCATTGGTGGCGGCACCATTCCGGACGTATGATATCTAGACAGAACCCGATCAGGTTTTGAGCAAAAAGTGCAACACACCGTGAGGTACACCAATACCGACAGCATCCGGCGGCGAATCACATGCTACGTCCCCGCATTCTGGCACCGCCCTTTGTAGTTTGTGTCCCAATGCAAACGATGGCGCGTCCAGTGCTTTGAGGCGGGCCTCCGCTTCTAGACGCATGTGCTGTTCGGCTTTCGGAACACGCATTGTGCCCCCTGTTCTTGCTGTGCTGCTTCGTGCACTGTTATCATCGTCGTCGTGGCCGCCCCTGCCGGTGTTGTCATAATCATCATCATCATCAGCAGCAGCAGCAGCAGCAGTAGCAGCAGCAACAGTATGTAGCAGGCCACTGGCGAAGCAAACGGGCACTACAAAGCGAATCACACTGATTTCGCTGTAGGCCCCTTCATAGTGCCTACAGACAGAATGAAATGTATTTTGAAGCATTAAACATACAAAACATTCATGGATCAATCAACAATCTGAGTATCTCTACATTCAGATCTACGTGCACGCGCATGTGACTGTTGCACTCCCCTCCCAAGACACTACATGGGGAGTGGCTGAGACCTGAAATTCTGTAGCAGTCACATAGGCTACATACACCAAAACAAATATGTTTCTCGGGCACTGATACACTGCTTGGCGTCTTGTAATTCATGCCTGGAAAGGGAAAAAAAAATTTGTGTTTGTTGGGATGCCACTTGTTCCATTGTTGTGCCTTCTATATGGGGATCCGATGCTGAAAAATCTCAGAAGTCTATTTTACAAAATTCAGTGGGGCCACAAGCAAACAATATCACAGTGCAATGAAATAGCAGTGCACCATCAGAATAATGTACACCATCTTGCACAAAGAAAACCCATTAATACTAATGTACAAAGCCCATTCACTGAAGTCATATATAACTCAAGTTACTTCTGAGATTCATTCTCTTCTTGCAAGGATCCTCGAAATTGAATTCCTGAAAAACAGAAGTCCATGATTGCATTTGCATACGAAGGCTCGGAACTTGTCATGGAAAATGGTGGCATACCATATCAATGTCATTTTGACTCGGATTCTCACCAACTCTGTTTTTTCTGACCTTCTTGAGCTTCGGGTGCACCTGAAACAGTAGCAGACAGGGAGGAAGGAAAGTTGTCGTAACCTTTATTAGGGCCCTGCCCATTCCTTGGGTGGCCTACCCTCTTTATTTGGTCTCTGATACATCACATAATGCAGTGCGGGCGTGTCTGCACATATATACCGGCACACCGCCGTACAGAGCACAAACACACACCCTGACGCAACCCTTGCGCTGTGTGTGTCGTTCAATATTGTTTAAGTGAGACCCACGCACCTGATCTAAAGGATCAGTCACAACTCCACTTCCAAGATTCCCAATACACTGGTACACACACACACACAGCAGAGCGCACGCACTCAAACACCGTGTATGTGCATACACACGCGTGAGCGCAAGCACTCGAACGCTAGGAGCGCAAGCACTCCAATGCACCTATGCCATAAATTCAAATGTTCAGTCAGACTCATCAAAAGCGCCAAAAACAAGGCAAAGGTGCATGTTCTAGCAACCTTTGAAGCACAAAACAGTGCTTTTCGGACCAAAACTGGTCGCTGACACAAAAGTGATTTTGACATTCAGCTCATTTCAGTGAAGTCCAGGCCCAAAACTGGCCAAAGTTGAAAAAGAAGCGCGCACCAACACACGCAAACGCCCACGCGTAAGCTTTGGAAAACTTTCAACTTCATCGTTGGCGCGTTCGGGGCCTCTGCTATCCCGAATGCAGCACGCTCGGCGCCTTCTGTTCTCCTCTCAGCCTTATTCTCGTTGGCTCATTCGTGGCCTTTCTTCTTTCTGCGGCCCCTGATACGTTCGCCGCGTTGCCGGCAGTGCTGAGGTTCGTCCATCGCAACTTTGTTGCCCTTCGGCGCCAACATTGCGTCCTGTTCCCCCTGAAATTTCGCAGCATTCTCCACTGTCGCTTTGGCAGCAGTCCTCTTTGGCAGCGCCAGCTCAACCTTTTCGCTTTCACTGCCCTCGTGTCGCTGACCACTGATGCACATAATAGAGCGATGCACACCGACAAACACAAGACACACTTGTGCGCGCACACCCACTGGCAGGGCCCGGGGGCACACACTCGCCCGGAGGGCATCACAGAGTGTGGGTCTCGCGGTGGCGGCCTTGGGGCACGTGATGGTGGCACTCCACACATACGGCACGTGCAAGAGCTTCCACAAACTACTCACGTACACACAACAAACGGTGAAGCCGGTTCGGACCCCCGTGGCCATCTTGGGGTCACTCCGGGTGTGTATCTATGTGCCGGCAAGCCGCCATTGGCTGATATCATACTCCCCCGTCCACCTGAACTAACCTAATGTGATAGTGTGATAGGTTTGGCCATTCCGGCTACGAGCGGCCATATTCAGTACCGAGGCCCTGCCAGCGGAGATTTATATATCGGAATATCAGGAATCAACAGGGTTTTATTATCATAATGTTTCCGTAATTTTTCAGCCTTTCGTTCTGATGGTCAATGTATCGGCGACTGTCAGTTGGCTCGCGATTTTGCGTTAACCGATTGGTTAACTGTTATTTCGAGATATTTTGGCGGAAACCCCGATGAAGGGTCTGATTTCATCAGTAAAGGGTTCGTTGCTTCCGCAATTTTCTAAATATGCACTCGAAATTTTAATCTGAATTTTTCGCGATGTCGAAATTGGATTTTCGACTTCGACATCGCCGCACTTGATTTGGTCTTCTTCGAGTGGTCATACTCTTTTCCCTATGCCCGAATCAGGTTTCCCTTATACTTGCCACCCATTTGACTTGGAGATATGAGGGAAACAAAAGTGAGTCGTGGGACCACTTTGAAGAGCCATATCTACGCGCGAGTGTGAGGAAGGAGAATAAGGAAGGTTGGGTTGCAAGCGCCTTAGTCTCAACTTAATTTAGGAAGCATCAAACGCCTTTGGTGTGTACACATGCCCGGTGTAGCAAGGGATAATGGTCAAGAGGGTATAAAGTGATATATAACTCTTGGACCATGCAACCGAATATTTTAATGCGACTTTCGAGTGTGCCGCATGAGTGTTGGGGTTGCATAGCAACTTTCCTTGGGTTCCTACGTATTTTTAACGTAAAGTTATGTCCATGGAGGGACATGGCATATCATGGTGGGAGCCACTTTTGAGGGTATGTTTTATATGCATGGTATATGTCTTGATATGCTCACGCCCATGTTATATATCTTCGTGTGGCCGAAGAGATGGGGAGCCACACGTGACAAGGGCTTCGCCCATGTCCCAATTGTGGGATTCAAAGCGCTAGACTAAGTCTACCGCGTATGTATTGCTCATGGTATGTTTGGCAAAGAGATCCATGAGTGCACTCCCATTTACATGGGGCATGTAGATATGAGTGGCGAAGGTATCTCCGTGCGCCCGATTGGGGATCCAAGTGGGGGAATTGTTCGCAAATGGTTCCAATCATTTGTGTATTGAACCATGAGCGGATATCATGGGTGAGCATAGAGATATATTACCATGACAACTTTGTATTTGGTCATATTTTCATGTTTTTGACCTCAATTTTTGCTCATTTTTGCGTTTTGTGTACTTACCTGGTCGGCAAACAGCAAGAAGCCTATGGAGAGTCGAACCATGGTATGTTGTTCATATGTTGGCATATGCTTTGGAGTTGAACACCACCATATGCCGGATTGCGTACTCCATTTGGCTTGGTGCACGAAGGATCACAAGAATTGGTCTCAAGATCATGGGCTGACTTGGGCAGTGCGTGGCGCCCATATCCGAAGGGGTTTCGAGGGTAAAGTGGGGATGTACATGGGCATTGACCTTTGGTCTCTATCCTCCACGAATACTAGACTTCGATTCCATGCATGCTTTGAGCCTTCGGATAAGTGGTAACTTCAATTTTGAGCATATATTTGATATATGGCCAATATGGTGTGAATTGGCAGTTTTTTGGCATGTTATGAGTTCAAACTCATGGGGCATATCTTCAAGCCCATTTGACTCCAAGTCCAACCAAGGTTATGTCAGGGTAGGGCATGGTCCTGAGTGCCACTCTAGGCCATGACACGCCACCTCCCCTATTGGGCTAGGATTTAGAGGCTTGGGAGTGAACACATTTTTGGGGTTTATGTAGTGACTTTTGACACATGGCATTTAGCCATCTTATTTGACTGGGTTCAGGGTAACATGTTGGTGAGTCAAGGGAAGGTCTTGAGTCCAGGGAATGAGGGGTCTATGGCTGTGATTGTGTACGTTTCCATCTTTCGCCAACTTTGCTTTATTTGTGTTCATATGCCAATTTCAGGGCTTTCTTCCTTGGTGCAATTCTTGTACATGCCCGCCACCGTGGGACGACCGGTGTGCTGAACGGAAGCCCGCAGTGTGGATTGGATTATTGCTGGATTTGTGGGATCTGGTTGCTGTTCAGGGTTGAAGGAGGATTGTATTTTATTTTCTATATTTTTGGATTTGGAACCCTGGATTTTGATAAATGCAATCGTTGATCAGGAGCAAATCGGCAGGGGTTACAGGCGGAAGGGGCACAGCAGGGGCCGGTCCTGGTAGGGACCTTCTTTATGCTAGCAGAGGCGTACCTGCTGCCCCTACCTACCGCCGACCCGGGGACTTGGGCCCCCATGAGCCTTGCCCAAGTACGCCCCGGGTGCGTATTGTGGACTCGGTGGAGACCACGCCGGAGATTGGAGCTATAGAAGAACCGAGACGTTCAAGAGCATGGCGAACTCCGGAAGTTGAAGCCCGAAGAGAAGTGCGACATTCGGGAAGAGGAGGACGTGACATGGAGGACCTGATCTCCATGTGTGAGCGTCGCTGCCGAAAGGCATGCAACCTCCGCTCCGCCGCGGAGGACTCTGATGAGGCTTGTCATTCAGGCAGCAGTGGAGGACGGGCCCGGCGCTACCGGAAGTGCGGGTCACCCAAGTCCGCGGCAAGGGACGCCGGGGCTATGGACACGGACCCCAGCGCGGTCAGGCTGTGGGAATCCGAGGGGCACTCCGAGGGCTATCGGACAGCCTATGAGCCACCTTCGGAGTTGGAGATGTCCGCGCCGATCGCCAGGGCGCATACGGCCCCCGAGCCCGCCCTGAAGCACGACGCCGAGGGCTTGGAGAGGCCAGCCAGGGCCCGGACGGCACCTGTGCCCCGGCACACGGGACCAGAGACGGACGCCATAGGCGATACGCCCACGGGCGACGAGTCTGAGGTGCCGGGAACCGCGGGATGCGCCGGATCAGGCGGAAAGCAGGCTGAGTGCCACTGCGAGCACGTGTCCTTCCTCATGGGCAAGTACCCAAAGATGGGGATGGACGCCATCGTGCATCGCCTAGACCGCCTGGACAACGCGAAGGACGGTCTAGAGGAGGACGTCGCGGGGATCCTGGATGACCAGTCGGCCGCGGAGAAAGACATGGAGGAGCTGCGAGCGGAACGGGACCGGTACCGGGAGAATCTGGAGCTGGCCCTGGAGAAGCAGCAGCGAGTGGTGGACAGCCTCCTCCACCTGGTGGAGGACATGTCGGGACGCCTGAAAAGGCTGGAGGAGCTACAGCCCCTCGCCTCGGGTCCGGAGCTCCCGGCAAAGCCGGCCGCGGTAGAGCTGGTGGAGCGGGTTAAGACCCTCAGGAGCGCCATGGAGAAACCCATGGGCGGCCCTGCAGAGGCACCATACACGCCTCTGCGTGTTGACCCGGGTGCGCTGCCGTTTGTTCCCATGTTCAGCGAAACCACAATGCTCGGGGAACACACGGCACCGGCTGGGTCCATGCGGGAAGGGCACGTACCCACGGACCCGAGGAGCCTGACGGTACAGATGTCCCATGCCGCCCAGGATGTACCGATCACGACGAATATGGTAGTTTATGCGGAAGATGAGATCCAGAGCCAGACCATGCAGGGGCGAACCATGGGAAGCGCCGACGGACATGGTCGGGGTCATCCAGGCGGAAACCTGTGGGCGAAGGACCCCAATACAGGAATATGGACGGCCGATGGAGCAATTCCTTCCCGCATTCCAAACCCCATGGGTTCAGGCCCAACTGGACCGCACTCCATGGAGGAGAGGGATGTACTGGGAGTATACTCACACCCCCCGGCCACAGGTGGTATCCGTCTCGGTGGAGTGGTGGCTGGAGACGTCGGAGACGCCATCAGGATTGACGACCTCAGGGGAATCAAAATCCCCTATTACGACGGGAACCCGTCCAACCTGGATGACTTCATCCTGGACTGGGAGGACTTTGCCGAGGAGGTCGTCGGCGAGATGCGGGGAGCGCCGCGGGACAAGTGGGTATGCCGGACATTCCCACACCGGCTGGCGCAGGACCTGAAGGAGGAGCTGCGGGATCAGATCCGGGAAGGATTGATCCGTACGGAGCAGGCCTGCCTCCAGTGGTTGGAGGATGAGGAGCGGGTGGACGCTCCGAATCACAAGCTGGAGGACTTGTGGTCCATCCCGCTGCCGCTGGACCGCGGTGAGTTGCGGGTCCGGGAGTGGAACCGGTATCTGCGGAAGTACCGCAGATGCCTCAAGCTGGTGGAGGATTGGAACGAAGCCAGCGAGATCCGCCACCTCCTGAAGGATGTCCTCCCCGGCCACTGGAAGAGACGAGTGGAGGACAAGGAGAAGAAGCGCGCCAAGAAGCGGGTGGCGGTGAGGATCATGGCGGCTGAGGATACCCATGCGGGTATCATGGAGTTCCTCAGGAGGAACCTGGGCGAGCCCAACCAGGTGTTGGGACTGAAGAACGCCGTGTATGTGGAGGTGTTTGGAGACTCCATGGGGCAAAGGTTGCTGCGCCTCAACAACGTGGAGTGGAGGCGCGGGGAGCCGCTGAGGATGCAGGTCATCTTCGCCCGCATGAGCCTGGACGAGATCGTGAAGTACATCACGGTGGAGTTGAAGCTCAATGCGAAGAACGAGGCCCACGTGCAGGATCGACATGGTCATGGACAACGAGGCCATCGAGAAGACCGCCATCATCGGGAGATCCAGGAGGACACGGCCAACTCCGCGGAGGATGGTAGTGGAAGTGGCCAAGACCACTGGACCGGGTCCCGGGACGATCACGAGGAGGCCCACTTCTTCGCGTTTGTGGCGCACAACGTGAGGAATCATGGGCAGGATCGGTCCAGATGGAGCCAGGTGGGACCCAATAAGAGCAGAGCGCCAAGGAGGATCGGGAACCCACCGCTCTCGTTCCGAGAGTACAGGTCTCAGCACGACGAGTGCTGGGTCTGTTACGGCAAGGGAAATAACCATGCACACGACCACCGTCAGTGCAAGGTGTATGAGGCGGACAAGAAGGCCTACTTCGCCGCTCACCCGAAGAAGAAGCCCAAGGAGCAGCGGATTTCCGATTGGAAGGCGAAGGGCGGAGACGGGGGAAAAGGCCAAGGCAAAGGCCAAGGAAAAGGCGGAGGAAGAGGCTATGGTGGTGGACCTGGCCAAGACCGACGAGTGAGGTCAATCGAGGAAGTTGCTGAGGACATGTTGAGGACGTTGGAGGAACTCAAAGCCCAGCAACGTGGTGGACAGAGTCCTGGCAGATCGCAGCCGGAAGGGGCTGCGGGAAGTCAAGTCTAGAGGAGCCCCCACGGGAGTGGGACCTCGGAGGGCTCTCCTCCGAAAATCAGTGCAATCCCAGAGAAAGCAAAGGCACATCGGGTGCCGAAGAAGGCTCCGGAAGAGCCAAAACCAGTGAGTTTCGCCACTCCCAACCCCTGGAGCGCCCTGCCAAAGGAAGTACATGTGGGTACGGGACATGGCAAGAAGGAAGGAGGGACCAAGGAGAGCCCCGTGGACGGGCAGGACCAACCCAAGATCTACACCATCCGTGACCATACCCTTGAAGTCCTGATGCACCCGGACGTGCTAGAGTTGCATGCCGTGAGAGTCGTCCATACACCTCATGGCGACGAGCGGCAGTTGCACTTGAAAGTGCGAGTACGGTGCGGACGAGAGGAGAAGGTGGTGGATGTGTTAGTGGATACGGGTGCCCAGGTGAGCCTGGTCCGGAGAGGGTTGTTCAAGGAGGAACTCCTGCAGCCCAGCCGGAGACCGGTCCGCCTGAAGGTCGCCAACGGAGAGATTATGGGTGGTGGCACCCATGAGGCCACTATCAGTATGGAATTCTGGGAGCATGAGCGCTTGAACCGCCCTGATCAGGCGAAGAGAAGCACTCTATCCGGGAACTTCTATGTGGCCGACATTACAGATTGGGATATGATCATGGGGTATGACTTCATGGTGGCAAACACCATTGGAGCCCTTCCCCATCGTGCAACGCTGGTCCGGGAGGATGACGAATGCCTCACATGGCTGTCCACGGATTATGCATGCGGATCATCCCAATGGAATGCTGAGGAAGAGGATCGGATCGTCCGAGCGGTGCAAGCTGTGGGTGCCAAGTCCAGAGGAGACCGCGGAGTTCAGCTCACGGAGTATGGAATGGCGCCGCAGGTGTACGACAGGATGATCCAGACGCTGGGAGCCGAAGCGCCCGAGACGGACGTCTTTGCTTCCCGGGATGCCCCACTTCTGAGGAAGTGTAGGCGGCACTGGCATCGAGGAGACTCAGCCTGGCACCGGCATTGGGGTTTGAAGGAGTGGGGACCCATGTATTGGCATGGCTCCCTGGACAATACCAGACGTACGGTGGAGAAGATCATCGCGGATAGGGCGAAGGGGATCCTGGTCATAACCGGCATAGGATCCACCCCATGTCCGCTGGAGGGTCTCAAGTCGACGCTGGACTCCATCACCCTGAACGAGATGTCATTCGGGCCAGAGGAGGAGTTGTTCATCGACGCCAAGGGTGTATCAATGCCCTCCCCGGGTCAAGCGTGGGGTACCAAGGCTTTCCTGGTGGATGGGGCACAAGCCCAGCCCACGGGTGATGAAGCATTCATTCGTAGGGTGGAGGCGGTGCCCATGAAGGTCATGTTTGAGCCCAAGGAGGGGACGGATCAGCCAATTGATGGTATTGACGTCCTGTCCCACGCCGAGATCGACGACGTCGTCAACTACATGCGGATGGGGATGCACGACCGTGTGGCAGCCAAGAAGAGGCGGGCCATGGTCACATCTCCGCATTGGTGGGATGACAGGATGTTGGTCACCGGCAAGTACGAGAAGGACGAGTTCGTGGCGAGGGTCATGGATCACATCGCGGACCAATACGATGGTCCGGTTGGGTCGGACCCACCAACATGGGATTTTCCAAGAATGGGTGCCGATAGCGACAGTCACCAGCCCGATGCCGCAAATTTCCGAAGATTATCGGTGGGAAGAGCTCCCCACGACGATGAAGACGGCATATCGGACGAGGAGAAGTCGGACTCGGACCCAGAAGAGGCCTATACCGCAGTGCGGTCGGTTGTATCTATACCGAAGCAAGCGGCTGAAGAGGCCCAGGAGAATCCGAAGGTCGCCCAGCTGAAGGAGAGCCTGATCAATGCCTATCCGCGGCTATTCAGTGGCGTCGCCAACAAGAACCCTCCAGATCGTGGGAGGTTTGGTACAGCGAAGATCAAGCTGAAGCCGAACCCGAAGATCTATCGGCATCGGGAGTACCAACTTCAGGGCGATCAGGCCGAGGCCATGAAGAAGCTGTTGGCCGAGTTCATTGAGCGGGGATGGATCAAACCCTCCGACAGTGAGTGGGCCAGCCCCGCCTTCATCGTGCCCAAGAAGGAGAAGGGCGAGTGGAGGTTGTAGTGGATTACAGGGGTTTGAACGAGCGAACCGAGCACGACTCGTACTCGCTTCCCCTGATCGACTCCATCCTCCAAAAACAACAGAAGAAGCGGATCTTCACGGTGTTGGACCTGAAACACGGTTATCACCAGATGCCGCTACACCCGGACTCCAGGCCCTGCACAGCGATGTCGACGCTGCTGGGGCCCATGCAGTGGAAAGTGGTGCCCATGGGCGCCAAGAATGGCAACGCCGCTTTCCAGCGCATGATGGAGGACCTACTCCTTAGCCCACGCAAACTGCACCCTGTTTTGCGCGCCGAACGCGCAAAAAAGGACCGGTTCGCAACAGGGCAAAAAAACTATTTTTTTGGATGTTTCATGAACGTGATTTTAGACGTAGTGAAATAAATTGCTTTTTTCGTGTTGTGCAACTCCGTGTTCCTCAATGTGACGTTTTTTACATTTCTCTGGCGTTCTGAGTGCGCGAGGCCTCGCGCACTCAAGATAGCGAAAGCAGAGTTTATCACGAAACGTAACAACCCGTAAGGACTGGCTTTTGCGGAAATACGCAGCTCCCACACGGTATTAAAATTAGGATTGTGTTGACCAGGGAGCATTGGAAGTGTATGGCTGTCGGACTTCCCATGTTGGGGGAAACACATGTACTGTAAAGTGAAAATAAAATACAAATTTAAGCAACCTGAGTGCGCGAGGCCTCGCGCACTCAGGTCACGTTATGTATTGAATTTTCAGACTGGATGTGACGCGTACAATTGCAGGTACAGTACGAGACGGACAAACACGTTTGATTTTTCCGGTGTATATGTGTGTAGACACCATGTTGATCAGATTCAACACGGTATAGAACATTGTTTCCCCGGAAACAATCAGTGTGCGAGGCCTCGCGCACTTAAATGACAGAAGAAAATGAAAAAGCGATGAAGCTAGGCTACGCCGGTATTTACATTCCCCTTCACGTCTACCACCTGTGACAGTCGATTATACATCGGTAACCTTCGTCATATTTTTCAGGGGATCAGGGGAATGATTTGCTTTTTTCCAACAGCCACTCGATGGTAGACGTGTCCGGTTTTAATAGCGGCGTAGCCTTCGTTGACCGATAGACATGGTTTTTTTTTCCAACTGGGTTTAAAGACGGACGCAGAACAGGAAATTGTGGTTGCGAAAACAGTTTGCGGTTACTGGGAACGGAGCGCACGCAGACACCAAATCCAATTTGCGGCGACAGTACACGCACCAGAATGACGACAGGAAAAGGCCAGATGTTTTCTAATACATTTTTTTAAAGGTCGCTGTGCGAAACGATAACCAACATATGTGCGCAAATATAATTCCACAGAGAAAGACGCAAAATGCCACTTCGAGCCAGAAAATCCGTAGAGCAACGCATGATTGCAGAAGTAAGCAAAGGAGCAGCAGCACTACGAGAGGCATGCGCGGCAGAACCAGCATACCAAACAGCAGGTGACCTATGGAAAGGACTGAAACGGAACGACCTGGCGGCGCAACTGGTGTTAACATTTGCACAGCGACTCAGGTTCAACAAAAGAACGCGCCACAGTTTACCAGCAGCTAAACGACAGGAGGACAAGCGCTGGGTGCGCATTTTGCAACAGGAGGGCTGGAACCTGTACCTGTTGATGCGTCAACGGGCAGTACCAAACAGGAAAAAACCGGGAAACACAACAGGGTACCTGACGCAAACAGAAAGACGAACAAAAGTACGACTCGGGCAAGCAGACGCTGCCGCAGACACAGTGGACGAACAGGCAGCAGCAGCACTTAAAGCAACTTGGTCACTGGTGCTTTCGTCGTGTTGCGTGCTGTGGATAGACAACTGGTACCGGGCACAATACACGACACACCCAGACGAAAGTGACCGGTCGCAAAACTGTACTGCAATGGCAGTACTTCAACTGAAACAGAGGCCCACGTATTGGGCAGGACATCCAGCCATTGAGGAACTGGCAGCACGGATAACGACAGTCGCAAGGGCTCTGCAACAGCGTGAACGGAGAATCCACCAGACATTGCGTGACATGGGGTATGCAGATGGGTGTACACCAGACGCTGGAAACGTGAGAGCGCCGTTGGATGTGAGGAGGGATGCAAGGACTGTACAGGCACCGGTGTGGCGCCCGTTTGCCCTGTCCAAAGAGAAGGTAACTTGTGGTGTTGGTCTGTTAAACTTGTTACACTTTGCAAGGGACGTAGCACAACAGACAAACAGAGTTCTACCGCTGTTGGTTGACGAAAACATACACTACAGGGTACTAAAGTTGTTGTACGGTGCCAAGAACCAACGATGGAACATGCGTGCATACCTGCGTTACGTGCCTGTAGTTTACGGTGTCTGGCATGCCTACAAGTTCGTTGTTACTCATACTTTTCGGGTGTTCTGGCCTATTCTAACCTACCTACGGAAAGGTCTGCTACGACCTGGTTCCACCATACTATCATACCCCAAACTGATAGTTATGGAAAAAACTATTGCTGCGCTGATGCTTGCCACACCCCGAATACTACGCCCGTATCGGCGCAAGGCACAAGCTGCAACCGCGATCAGTGGTCGTGACACTACGCATGCCAACAGGGCAGCAGTGGCAAACGCAGTCTTGCATTTGTTGTCGGATTGGTGCCCGTTGTTGTTGTACTTGGGTCACCTGGTACGGGAGTGCAATTGGTCGGGGGAAAACAACGCTACAGGGACACGAGCTCAGGAGGTGTTGCAGTTGAGTTTGTGTCTGTTGCGGAGGCTGCGTCGAGGACCGTGTGACACCATACTGAAGTACGAGCGCACAATCATGTGCACATTGTTGTACAACAGCAAGTGGCACCAGGACCTGCCCGGTCAGGCACACTCAGAGGAGTTTGGAGAAGGGATGTTGAGCAAGCTGGTGCGGGACAAGGCGAGAAACACGGGTTCTGTTACTGTTCAGGAGGTGGAAAACCATTACTTGTTGCTAAAGGTTGGTCCTGGTGGAAAACGCGTGGGGGTGCAAAACGTTCCCAAGAACCTGGTACACAGCATGCGACAACGACTGACCAGATTTTTGGCGACAGACCGGATATGCATGGCCTATGTGGAATGGGAGTCGGACAGAGTAAGCACGGTTGCACCTTCTTGGCCGCGGAGGTTACCGAGATTTCCGCCCTCACCTACACAACCCCTCGGTTACGACCACTACCGGCTACTTGGTCACAGCGTACTAGATGCCCTCATTGACCAGAAAACAAATCCCACCAACCAACTGAAACGGAAACTGGATGCTGTTGTGGGACAGAGAACAGATATGGATGCCGACAGACAGGAAGCAGCAACACGCAACGTGCGGCAACGCTTGCGGTAACTGACACCCGCAGTGCGCGAGGCCTCGCGCACTAAACGTTATGAAAACAGGTATGTAATGCGATGTGAGTGCGCGAGGCCTCGCGCACTGAGTACTTCGCTAAGTGCCGTGGATTAAGTCACAACAAAGACGTTTGTGGAACAGATTTCCGAAAACGACCTGCAAAATACCGTTTCGACTGATTTCAGAGTTCAAATGACCGTGTTTCATGTCATGCCATTTGCCCTTTTCAGGTATTGTTTGGCATCATGAGTGAACCAGGGTCGCCAGAACGTCCAGTAACAGACGCAGAGGCCATGGAGTCGTCACCAGGGACCGACCACGGGGACACGCCGAAGAAAGGACGCAAGAAGAAGGGTGAGAAGAAAGCAATACCGGAGATGAAGCTCACAGTCGAAGTGGCACAGTGGCTGCGGCAGGAGAATGGTAAAGCCGTGAAGGTAAAGATTGCTGATTTGAAAATTGACAAGACCAAGGAGCGCGGACAGATCCGATCCATCAACTATGACGACGTTGCCAGAAAAGTGGCAGGATACCAAGCACTGCCACCAGCTGGACCGTTGCGCATAACGGCGTGGGAGGATGGTGGTATGACTCGCTTCGCTTTCGATCGAAGACGGTTCTTCTTTTTGCTTCGGTACATGATTTGCTTTGCAGATGGCTCCCTTTACGTTCTGAATGGTCAACATGGCACAGAAACATGCAGAAAGATTCAGCAACAGCGTCTCGAAGAAGGCAAAGAATTGGAGGATTGGCAGGAGTTTTGCTACGTTGACATTCTGAAGTACGAAACGCCTTGGAGGATCCGTGCCAAGGTTGCAGGATTGCAACAAGCTGGCAGCCAGTCTGTGACGTGGATTCCGCTGTCCGAGGCGCTGGACAACATGTTGTTGTACATTGAGGATCAGAAGCGGGAAAAAGAGCCACAAGATTTCGAGAGGTTCAAGATTGCTGTTGTCCAAGCTGCCGTCAACTCTGCGTTTCTTGCACCCGAGGCTTTGGAGGAAGCAGGACATACAGTATGTATTCGTGTATCGCACGGTTACAGTGCGCGAGGCCTCGCGCACTCCATGACACTGTCTCCCCCCGCAGGACTCGACATTCAAGAATTGGAGGGACATCTTCTCCCTGGCGTATTACTGCGGCCGTGAGGCGGTTACTGGTATGAGGAACCTCGAGAGTAAGAGCAAGAAAGAGGACGTTACAAGGAATGCCTTCAAGAGGCTGGAGGGGCTGCATCTACCGAGCCTATTGCAGAAAGTCTGTGCGCACATGAACCTGAAGGACTCGACCTTGAAGACCACCCAGAACTACATTGACGCGCAGATTACGGAACAATGGGTTATTTTCCATCTTGACCATCCGGACAATACGCAGCATGTCAACCAGACCGCAGGTATGCGTCAGTGTCGCAGCTGCAGTGCGCGAGGGCTCGCGCACTTCACCACGTTTGTCACATCCGTACAGCTGCCGATGCGAAGATCCGAGCAGAAGTCGCAGCACTGGGCACGCCGCAATTGAAAATTGGGCTTGGAAATTGGGGTTATTGGGTGGACGCAAAAAGTACGAAGTTTCGGTCGCCCTGGCCAAAATGGAAGACGTTGCTCACTGCACCTCTGTGGCGCACTGGGGACAAGGGCGCACCTCCATTACCACAGACGTTGGCCGTGCGGAAACAACTGCAAAGGAAGGTTGAGGCACCATCATCGGCACCTTCACAGACACAGCTCAGTAATGGCGATGTGATCAATGTCTCCAAGTCGGACGAGCAAGGGATCAAATACGCTTTGACAGCCTGCCGTATTGAGAATATTGAAGAGACACCGCCAGGCCGTTTCCGGGATCTGCAGTACCCGTTGTGGATCATCAACGCTGACCTTTTCATTGAATACGACTCTCCAGGATTTGTTCCGAAGTGGCTGTTCGATGTGATGATGCTGGGGAAAGACGTCATTTTCTATGGCGAGGCTGATGTTGTGCACCGTATTGGCCGCGAAATGCAGAGGCTCTGGCGTATGGAGAAGGACAAGGATCCAACCACAGTGCCATTCTACCATGTTCGGTTGCCGGTGTACTCTTGGTTATCGGGTCCCGTGACCAGCAGTACGTATCAGTTCGACGAGCACTGTATGTGGATCGGAACAACGAGTCGCTGGGATAAGCAGGTATATCTGCTTCTTTCGATTGTTACGATGCCGTTGTGTGCGCGAGGCCTCGCGCACTGCTGCCTCCGTTATTCGTCTATATTCATCACATTTACAGTTGCCGAACTATGTGTCGTATTCCGCTGGACATTTCGAAGAGATGCAAGAGAAGAACCTCGGCGGTTTCATGCCTCTGATTCACGTGCTGTGGTACCTGGACAGATACGTTTTGTGCAGTGGGCTTCCTGATGCAGTGGTTGTTGTGGACGACACGCCTGCCATGGCCGCAAAGATTGCGATGTCTGACCTCAAAACTAAAGTGGCGTTTCTGGCTGTGTCAACGATCAAGCAAAAGGACCTAGGGAATGCCGTTGGAGGTGCTCTGCAGCATGCAATCGTGATGCGGTACATGCTGGAGGCCGATCAGACGGAGCAGGGAGCAACAGCTGCAACTTGGGATACTCAAGAAGAGTGGCTCCAGCGTGGCATTCCACTGTGGGTTTTGGACAGCAAACGAGGGCATGAAGGGCACCAGCAGGTGCATGCTGCAGAAGCCGTCCAGCAAGATGTCGTGACTGAGGCCCCCGCTGAAGACACTGAGCCTGGTGCGCCTGCACCTACCTTGCCAATGCAAGCCAAGATGAAGAAGACTGCCAAAATTGTACCAACTCAGGGTACTGCAGCCGGAAAAGGAACACCCTCGAGTACCAAGAAGCAAGCAAAAGGGAAAGAGAAGGAATCGGACAAGCCCGCGGAATCAGACGACGACGATACTGACGAGGAGTCAGAAGAAGACGATCTGGAGCAAGTACTGGAGACCCAGCAGAAGCGCAAGCGGGCATCCGCCTCTCACTTCGATGCAAGCAGCCCCGACTCTGGTAAGGAACAGTCCAAGAAGAAAGCGAAGACTGCTGCCAGTGCTACTGCAGAGTTCAAGCCGCCCTCGCGTTCTGGTACCCTGCCGTCTCGAGGTACCGTTGCCTCTCCAAGTGGGACAAGTACAACAGCAAGAAGCCTGGGTTCCAGGTTGGCTAAGGTTGCTGGACCGAAGAAGAAGTAAGTCACCATTAACCCAAGTGTTACGCCTCTTTTTGCAGTCATGAGTGCGCGAGGGCTCGCGCACTCGCCTTCGACGCGAATGCAATTATATGCCCTTAAAGGGTTGTACATTTTTGCCAAGCTTTTATCTCAGTGTTTGTACGTTGTGCACTTCGTGTCCTGTTTTTGTTGCCCTCTGTACACAATTGTTTCCATGACCTTGAGTGCGCGAGGCCTCGCGCACTCAGGTACACAAAAAAGCAATTTATTTCGCAGGACAAACATAGGTGCAACTGGAGACCCGCAGAATGTCATATTTTGAAAATGAGCTCCCGAACAGGCACGCACCAGTTGGCTTTTGAAATACAAAAACGACAAGATTGGTAAAACACACCCCTCAAATCAGACAAAATAATAGTTTATTTTGATAAGCAAAAAGTGGAAAAAAGCAGCAAATTGGGTAAAATTGTATTTTTTCGGTGGCATCTGGGCCATGTGTGTTGCAAATGTCCAAAAAAAATAGTTATTTGGGCGGTCATTTTTTAGGTCCTTCTCTTCCAAAAGGGGGTGCAGTTTGCGTGGGCTAAGTACTCGGTCCTGTCCGGGACTGTGCCGATCCCTTCGTGGATGACATCATCATCGGATCCGGCACGGAGAACATGACTGAGGACGAGCTCATCAACGCGCACGAGAAGGATCTGCGCCGAGTGCTCAGCGAGTTGGACAAGCACAACATGGTGTGCAAGCCCACCAAAGCCTCACTCTTCGTGAAGGAAGTGGAGTTCGCGGGTCACGTGGTTGGTCACGGGCAGCGCCGTCCCATACCTGGGAAGCTGGCGTCCCTGCACCACTGGGAGAAGCCCCAGACCATCAGCGAACTCCGGTCCTTTATGGGGTTCTGCAATTACTATTCGGGCTATGTCCGGATGTATGCAGAACTCTCGGGGCCGCTGCACAAGATGCTGCAGGTGGGGAAGTTCGATTGCCGGAAGGGGAGCAAGAAGAAGCTTGCCTGGACCCCTGAGGCTGAAGATGCGTTCAACCGCCTGAAGGAGCGACTCCTGGGGCAGTTGGGGCTGTTCCTGGTGGACCCGGACAAGGGATTCGTGCTACGGACAGACGCCTCGGACTATGCCGTGGGGGCAGTCCTCGAGCAAGTCCGGGACGACGGGACTCATGTTCCCGTGGCGTTTTGGAGCAGGATCCTGGCCGAAGGCCAACGCCGAGCATGGACCGCGAGGGAGAAGGAGACATACGCCATTGTATGTGCGCTCAGGAAGTGGTCTGGCCACATCGGACAGCAGCCGGTGGTGGTTTGCACGGACCACCAGTCCCTACAGAGCTGGCACAAGGAGCATGTCGACACCCCCTCAGGACCAGCGGCTAGGAGGGCCCGATGGCACGAGACGTTCGCCAAGTTCGACCTCAGCGTCGTATACGTCCCGGGGAAGGACAACACTGTGGCAGATTGCCTCAGTCGATGGGCCTACCCCGCGGGGAAGGCGTGGATGGACATATCCAGCCATGGGGACGCCGAGGAGACCGAGGAGGCCAAGCGCATCATCGAGATGGAGAAGGCCATGGAGCAAGAGGGTGTAACGGCAGCAGTGACGGCACTCAATTATACACTGATGTGATCAGAATTTCAATGATTCTCAGATGTACATTAGTGCAGTAAATTTTCCGTTCAGTTTCATGTTTTCCGTTCGCCGCCAGATGTCGCCTGTGAGCGCGCGTCGAGTCGCATTTGTCCTTCGTGATTTCCCAATCGGATTTATTCAAATTATTTCGAATGATTTCACGATGTGTCATTAATTGCGATGAATGCGCATTGAGATTCTATGTCTGCTCCATTTTTGTAGACCGGGTTTTCGTACTCTTCATATCTCACCATGGAGTTCAAAGGACTTACAAGTGCTTCGCATATGTCGCTCCAAGAGGCTGGATATGGGTCTGAAGAGGGTCAGTTGGGTTCGGAGATATCAGGGGCAGTGTCGGGCGTTACGATCCCTGGGGCATCAAGGCTACAGGCTTCGCAGTCACAACAAAGATCAACCACTATGCAGCGGTTACATGGTAGCAGAGGAAATCCTGACTCTGCTTCTGGAATCTCCACTGACACTCTGACATCATCGGACTTTAGCGGGGCTATTACTCCTTCTGGGTCGCTGCATGTTCCCCCCGAGGTTACCTTCGTAGCATCTCCCCAACAAACCGAGGATCATCCGTCAGAGTGCCCTTACTGTGGCCATAAACATTGGCCTGGTGTTCACACTTGTGCTGAGTGTTGCATGAACGCCCCACCCAACCTTAAACCCGGTCGAGAATCTCCCTCCTCGAGTGAATCTGGTTCCTCCTCTCACGCTTTGCCTGATCTGGAAGACAGCAGCAGCGAAGGAGAGCAGTCTGAAGCTGAAATTAGTGGTGATTACTGGGAAAACCACTTTCAGCAGATCTGGAATGAGGAATTCCTGCACAGGCAGAATTGGCTGCTGGCTGAGGCGGGCTATCGTGGCCGCCTGAGGGACAGCGGCCGGTCGAGATTCGACGCCCAGCTGCAGGAGCAAGAGGACTGGGAGGAGTTGATGGACCAGTTCGACCACCAGGCAGCCGTGATGGTGCAGATGGCCATCATCGCCGAGGAACGACGGCAGAATGTGCATCCGCACGCTGGTCCGTCAGGCGTCTGGGGTCGGAACGACGACGAGGTCGACGAGATGAGGTGTGATTCGACGCATTCTCACCTCTCCAGGGAGCAACTGTCCAAGGTTCCCAACTCCAACTCCAGTGTTGACAGCTGGGTTGATGAAGTTCAAAGCAAGGGAAAAGGGACAAGATGCCCATCCTGTGGCGAGTGCGCCAAGGACTGCTCCTGTCGACGACAGATTTCGTCGCTGGAATCAAGGGTGAAGGAGCTGAAGAAGGCCGCCAAGGAGAAAAAGAGGGATGATGACAGCAAGTGGAAGGACATGGAACAGAAGTTGGAGAAGCTTACAAATCTGGTACAAAATCTGAGCACTACTGGGCTCACTGGACCAGCGCCTACAATGGCAAGCCACCCAGCACCTACCTCCTCAGCTGCACCCACATCCACGCCTTACGGCGCTCCACATTCTCCAGCACCCCCAGCTTTTACTGGCCACCATCCAGCTTTTACTGGAACTGGAACTGGAATTTCTGGTATCCCCCCTACTGGATTTGGAAATCCTATTGGGTTCAATCTGGGTACCGAAGGAGGAGAATCTTCGTCAGGGAAGTTTTTACTGTCCGTGGGTACTGTCGGAGATATTGATGGAGAAGCAAGGACCACTGTGAAGGAGCGATCCATGGCCTTGAAGAAGAAGGACCGACAGCAGAAAGAAAACGAGGCAAAAATCAAAGAAAAACAGAAGAAATTGCAGGAGATGAGGATGCATCAAGCTCAACCAACGCCGTTCGTGCAGCCTACTGTGGACCAGGCGTTGCTGGCGGCCGCAATTGCGCAGGCACAGGCAATGGGAGGCGCCGCAGTGAACCCAGTCTTCGTCAATCCGGTTGGAACAGCCACAAATTTCAACCTGGACCACCTGCTGAACCCGTTGCACATGAGGCTTCGTGGTTCAGTAATGAAGCAGCCGAAGTTCTCAGGACATCCCAATTACTGGGCGTCCTTCGAGAGGCAGTTCGTGGTGTGGCGGCAGACGGAGAAGCTGGACAAGGAGCTCTGGATCCTTGGGCTGATGGACTGCTTGACGGGCAAGCTCCGAGAGTCCACATACAATCTGTATGTGGAGAGGCAAAATCAGGGGAATCCCCTGACGTATGAGGAGCTGTACCGCAGCCTGAAGAAGAAAGGGTCTCGACTACCTGAAGATCATTACAGGAACCGTTTGGAGAACTTCAGGGCGATCAAGAAATTATTTCTGGCAGAGATTCAAATTGCAAGGCAAGATTGGGAGTTTTTGGTGCAAGAGGCGGAGAACTCTGGAGAAGGACTTTCTGAAGGCGAAATGAAGAAGATCCTCCTGAGCAAGCTCACGCCGGAGACCAAGCAGAAGATCAGGGACTGTCAGGCGGACCAAAAAGTCCTGGGCAACTGGGTTGAAGTCCGAGGATTACCAGAAACTATGGGAAAAATGGCAGTTCGTGAGTGACTACACTCTATCAGTGCTACTGGATTGAAGGACATCACTATTCGTGAGGGCAGATGGAGAGTTGGTTTCCACGATTCTGAACAGTCGGAGTTTTTCTGCAGCATGGTGGATGGAAAAGTGAAGTATAAGGGAACAGTCTTGAGGGTACGACCGTGGATCTTCTCGTATGGAGTTGAGCAGATCTGGGACCAACTTGAAAAGTATGCAAACTTAGAACGTCAGAAGTCCCAGGATGCACATGGCTTCGGAGGCAAGGTCAACGCCGTTGGTGAGAAGGGATGCTCTTTGTGCATTGCCCTTGGAAAAGAAGGTCGAGCGGCGACTCACACGACCGCAGATCACAGATGGACGCCCTCAGATCTCAAGACAATTCAGTCCAAAATGGATGGAAAAGGAAATTCTTCCAAAAATCCCCAGCAGGATGGAGCACGAGATGCTGACCAGCATGGAAGGGGAAAGGTTAAAGGGCAGTCCAAAGGAAAGAACAGAGACTGGACACCAAAAGATTACTCGCAGCAAGGCGGAGATCCAAGCGACTCCAGATGGACCGATGCTGGTGGAAAAAATGGTGGAAAATCTGGCCAAAAAGGTGGAAATGGCAAGGGAAAGTCCGGGAATCAAGATGATTCCAAGGTGAATGGCAACCCCCTGTACGCGGAGACGCCAGCGAACAAGACCTTCGGCAACAACAAGAATACTGGAGGTCGAGGCAAGGGCGCATCCAACGAATCCAACCCCAATTCCAACACCTCCAACAACAAAGGTCAAGGAGGTAAGAAAGGTGGTAAGGGGAAATCATTTGGAGGTCGTGGACGTGGAAAAGGAGTGAATGCTGTCGAAGCAGGAGAAGAATGGGTTGACGAAGGACAAGTACAAGACGTACAGCCGAACGAAGAAGAAGAATGGCAATAGGGAAGCCAACTTGACCCAAATCCCAACACTGGGGTTGAGTGGCAGGAGGAAAAACCCATCAGGGTAGTTGGGGCGGTGGATGGACGCTGCTGGGATCGACTGGCGCGGTCCTCCGGCCTCCTGTACCCTGCCTGGGTCCTCAGCGCTGTCCAGCGAGGCAAGCAGCGCCAGTTTGTCTGCTGGATCCAGGTCAGATCGACGGATGGTAAGGTTAAACTTGCCAGATGTCTGATCGACAATGGTTCAGAGGTGAACCTGGTGAGGAAAGGCTTTCTGCAGGAGGATGAGACGAAGATGTCCTCCACCCCTGTACAGCTGGAGGGAGTCAGCGGACATCGCCTTGACGGTGGCGACAGAGAAGCAGAATTGGCGGTCAGATTGGTGAAACAATCAGTCTGGAGTGTGGAAGAGACGGTCACTGAGGAGTGGTTTGCTGGAAAATTCTATGAGGCCAGCATAAAGTATGATTTATTCTTGGGTCAACCCTGGCTTCACGCCCACCGTGTGTCGCCCATGGGACACAGGACATGCTTCCTCCAAGATCCGTCGACCACCGACCCGTCCGACCTGTATTATCTGCACCCATATACCAAGAGTATCGACCAATTCAAGGAGAGAAATAAGCTGCATTTTCAGCAAGATGGGCAGGAATGGACAAGGAATCAAGAAGATTTCGACGAAGGAAAGGTGGATGCGTTGAACAGCAAGAAGTGGAAGTCAGTTTGCTATCGAGTGGTCGACAAATGGCGGGACATTCTGGTGGATTATTTCAAAAAGAACCACAATTTTCGTCCTGAAGTTGATGCTTTTGCAAACAAAAAGAATAAAAGATTTCCGAAGTTCTACGACGATGCCTGGAGTGAGGACTGGTCTGAACCTCTTTGGATCAATCCGCCCTTCGACGTTTTTCCTCGTGTAGTGCAGAAGCTGAAGCAATCCGGCGCGAAGGCGATTTTAATTGTCCCCAATTGGCCAAGACAAGAGTGGTTCAAGGACATTATGGACATTTCAATCGACATTGTCGAGCTTCCGCACAAGGGCGTGAAGCTGTATTGCGAAGACAATGGCAAGCCTTTGCCACAGCGTTCGTGGAGCACGTTGGCGTGCTTAGTTGACGGGAATCCGGGAGATTATTGGCAAGATGGCAGTGAAATGGGAACAGAAGAGGTTATCTCAAATTCCTCAAGAATCGACGAAATTGGGGTGGATGAAGACGATCGAGAGCAGAATCCCGACGTATCGTCGCAGAAGGAGGGAAGGACAATCGGCGTCCCTCAAGAGAACGCCTCCATCCATTACAATGCGTCCCAATCAGACAAGAATCAAGCCAAAAAAGTCAAGATTTCAAGCAAGAATGAAGAGAAATCTCCAAGAATCTCGCCTGAATTGACAGGAATGAAGCTGAATATGTCCGACCATCCCTTCAAGACATTCGTGGACCCCTTTGATTGGTGGGATCCCACGGAGGAGCGAGCTCAGGTGAGCTTCATCCGCCAGCAATGCGACGAAGAAGTTTGGAATGAAGTGGCCAAGAATATGAGACCACGACCAACAATTCGCAAATTGGTGGACATAATGTCGGTGATTAAATGTGGGAATCAGGTCGACGGAGACAAGATATCTGCAAGAAGGGACGCAGTGTTCGAAGATTATCAAGATGACGTGCTGAGTGGGAAGTTGTGGAAAAACCCCCCAAATCGATGTGAAAATGGGGAAGCCAGGATTGAGATAATCGAAGGCGCCAAGGTTCACAAACAACGTCCATTCTATCTCCACGGCACCAAAGCAGATGCCCTACGAAAGATTATTGAGCGCAATCTCTATGAGTTCGGTTGGTTGGAGGGCTGCATGAGTTCTGAGTGGTGTTCAGCACCATTTACTGCGCCAAAACCCCCACCTGCTGACCAATCCAGCATAGATGCTTGGCGTCTAGTGGTGGATTACAGAGCGCTGAACGCCGCCACAGTACCAGACGCGCATCCTCTTCCTCTGATCGAGAAGGAGATCGCCGCGAGAGCCAAAGGCAAGCTCTTTACTGTGTTGGATTTGCGCCATGGCTTTCATCAGATGCCCCTTCGAAAGGAGGATAGGCATTTGACGGCAATGTGCACGCCCTGTAGCACTGTGCAGTGGACTGTACTGCCGATGGGTCTGAAGAATGCGCCGTCGATGTTCCAGAAGATGATGGAGACTATTTTATTTCAGAAACACAAAGATCTGGATTTACAAGAATTCTGCAGCATCTACATTGACGACCTTCTGATTGCCACGCCGTTGGGAAAAAACTTTGATGAGTGCCTGAAGTTGCACGAAGAACAAGTTCGAAAAGTTCTCGAAGTCCTTCGACAAGAGAAGCTCGTGTGTGGACCCAAGAAGGGCAAGATGTTCCTCCAGAGTGTGGAATTTTGTGGCTCTGTCTTGGAAGATGGGACAAGAAGACCAGCCCCAGGAAAAATGGCTGCCCTGCAGCTCTGGGAAAGGCCTAAAACCATCACGCAGCTTCGTGCCTTTTTAGGCTGCTGCAATTACTACCACGAGTTCCTTCCTCTCTACGCCAAGTTCTCTGGTCCATTGACAGAGTTACTGAAGGTTGGCAAAATAGAAGGAAAGAAGGGATCTCAAGTCAAGCTCAAGTGGACGCCAGAATGTGAAGAGGCATTTACTGGTCTCAAGGAAGCACTGGCGAATGTGGTTACATTAAAGACTCCGTGGTTGGATGGAAGACCTTTTTATATTCGTACAGACGCCAGTCGTTACGCCATTGGTGCTACGATCGAACAAGTCGACGACGAAGGTCACCATCATCCTCTGGCTTTCTGGTCTCGCAAGCTTACAACAAGGCAGCGAAATTGGAGTCCAAGGGAACAAGAAGCCTACGCAATCCTTTGTGCCTTACGGCGCTATGAGGGTTGGATCTTGGGCCATCGCGTTGAGGTACTGACTGACCACAAGTCACTGGAGAGCTGGAGGACAGAACATGTGGATACCCCTGGTGGACCAGCTGGGAGAAGAGGCCGTTGGCATGAAACTCTCAGCAGATTTGACCTCCATGTGACTTACATTCCGGGTCGCTACAACACAGTGGCGGACGCCCTGAGTCGCTGGGCCTACCCAGCCTCAGAGGCTTACTCTGAAGTGAGTTTTCATGGGACAGCGACGGATAAAGCTGAAGTGATCGAGTTCGACAAGGAGGAACAAGCACTGATCAAAAAACATTGTCTCCAATGTTCGATTAAAAATCGGATGAAGGTGGATTTGGTCAGATGCAAGGAGATTACCAAGGCAGATCAGACTGCAGGAGTTAACTCTGACTCTGAGTCGTCGCTGCCACTCCTAAATGTGTTTCCTCTGACGAGATCCAAGTCGAAATCCACGCTCCCTCCACAACAAAAGGACAAGGAAACTTCCTTCCTCTATGTGGATTGGACGAAGATGTACAAGGAGGACAGGTTCTTTGGGTCTGTTTACCACAAGCTGAAAGAGGACAAGCCTTACGACTCTGAAGAGACGTCTGATTTCAAAATCCAAGGCGACAAGTTATTTTGGCAAGGACGGATTTGTGTTCCTGATTGTCTGATTGACCAATATGTCAAACATTGGCATCGGAATGAGACAGCCCACACACATTCTCGTGTGCTGGAACAGGAGCCACGCCACAGAGTGTACACAAGGGACCTCAAGGGTGCCTGTGAACGAGTTGCCAAAGGATGCAAGCAATGTCAGGCGACCATCCCCAAGAATCAAAAGGCAGAAGGACATCTGAAGGGATTACCAATTCCAGAGAGGCTGTTCGACAAGGTGACGGCGGATGTCTTCGAGTTGGGGCAAATCCAAGAGGAATGCCTCTACACGAGGAAGCCCATCCATGGGGTTTTGTTAATTCAAGACCGCCACAGTGGCTACATCCAAGTCCTCCCTTGCAACACGAAGCATCTCACCTCTGAAATGGCTGCCAAGTGGACTGCAAGTCAGTGGATGAGTAACTGGGATGTGCCCGGTGAAATTCTGACGGACAGTGGGAAAGAGTTCATTGGGACTTGGTGGGATAACATGTGTGCCCTATTGGGAGTTCATCACCTTCGTGCCCGAGTCTACGACCATCGAGCTCTCCCTGCTGAACGCGCTGGAAGGATTCTTATCTCCATTCTGAGAAAATTCCCGGCGACTGAAAAAGACTGGAATTGGTTGGAGACAATTTACTGTGTCTTGAGAAGATACCATCGTACCAAGAATTACACTGGATTAAGTCCGAATGAGCTGGCTTTTGGTCGTGAGAAGATGGGTCCAGGACCAGTGATGTATCATCCAAGGCAGTGCTACGACGCATCACAATGGTTTGAGAAGATCAAGGATCTAGAGTCCAAGTGGATCAAAGCCAAAGTGGAAAGTCAAGCAGATTGGTTGAATTTCAAAAATAAGTCAAGAACGCAAGGAAAACCCTTCGAGAAAGGCCAGCAAGTTTGGCTTCGTAAGTCAGACGAGACCCTGAAGGACGACAACAAATTGTTACCTTTGTGGGATGGCCCATTCCAAGTCAAAAGTCAACTAAGTGAGACTACATTCAACATTGAGATTGACCCAGGCAGGCATCAAGAAGTACATCGAGATCGTTTGAAGGCCGAAGTACCCTGCCCCACAGGAAGGTTCAAGCCCCTCTACTGGACTTCGAAGTACCTGAGCGACAGGAAGATGGTCACAAGCAGTTTCGAGTTGGAGAAGATTCTTGAGTACAAGAAGAATGCTCGAGGCAAGTGGTACTTTCTGTGCAGATGGAAAGGATTCGGTCCAGAAGAAGACAAATGGGAGCCAGCTTCAAGTTTTATCCATGGGTATACGGACACTTTCATCAAGTTCCTGAAGAAACACCCTGAGATTGACAAAGAGCTCTCGCTGATCAAGGATTGTGTCACCAAGGAAGACTTACAAGCACAAGAAGAAGCTCCAATCGTGGCATCATCCATCCCTGACAAGATCTGATCAGAATTTGGGTCGCCGAAACTTTCGACGAGGTTTACGGTCGACATATACCCTTGGCATGGGGACAATACAGTCCTGACGCATCGTCTATGTGGTTAGATGGACAGATGATGGGACATTCTGGGGTCATCCTGGTCATTCCATCCATCATTCCCATCATGGTCATGATGTGAATCATGTGCTTCATCTCAGATGATTCCAATCCGAAGATCCGAAAGGCCATTATCCTCAACCACGACGACACTATCGCCTTTTGCTGTCGGCTGGACCCCTCTACTCGCCTTGGGAAGGACTCGTTCGAGTTCGTGCTCATTACAGAGATTCTGGCACATGACTGAGTCTGATCCATTTCATGTGTTTGACGGATCTGCTCAGAATGTAATTACCATCAGCTCTTACATTGAGACAGTTGGTTTCTCTTCCGAACGACCACTGTCAAAGGGCTTATATAGACCAAGTGACGACGATGGTGTTCTTACTTGTGTCGACTCGCTGTTCATCTGTGGATTGTGTTGGAATCCCCCTCAGAATCAGCTCAATTTTGGCAAATTCCCAGTACCAAGCATTGGATGCTTATACATTCTGGGACTATAACGAGTCAATTACCCCATCTGGCTCATACTGGATTAAACATGAAGCCCTGGGAACAATACTGACAGTGTGGGGATACCCCACTGGGTTTTCCTGCCTATCATTACTTTAATGATTGGATTTCCATCATGGGATTCATCATCATCATGAGGATTTGACCTGGATTGGCTATGAATGAGAACTGGATTTCCGTTCAACACTACACACAGTGTCTATCGATATTGAATTGGACCTATTTTGGCTTGCGGTGAGTTTCGCCACCCTGAATCCATGCGCGATTCACTGATTTTGGTCTCAATTCAGGCACATTTTGTACCATAATCTGGCATCTGGTCTCATGACTGCAAATGACACCAGCCAGTTTCACACATCTTGGACTCCATGAAGGGATACCCTATTTTTTTGACGCTCGACGACATGGCGACGTTCGCTTTCTGTTTTCTGGCTGTGAGATGTCAGATCCTGATTTCATCATGAATCATGGATCATGAATCATCATGTACATTCTTCACTCAGACTTTCAATTTTCGACTTTTCGAGCTTGAACGAAGCTTTTTCTGTGTGCCCTAAGGTACCTATGCGTTTCATTCAAGTCGCTGGCCATCGCGAAACACAGATCTCAGCACAATTTTGCTCAATTCAGCTCAATTTCACACATTTTGCCTTAGATTAGGCAGTTTTTGGTCACTTTCGCCGTTTCGTTCACTTCACTTGACCCAGCCTGACATACTGGCGTATGTTTTCAGAGGGGGAGTGTAACAGCAGCAGTGACGGCACTCAATTATACACTGATGTGATCAGAATTTCAATGATTCTCAGATGTACATTAGTGCAGTAAATTTTCCGTTCAGTTTCATGTTTTCCGTTCGCCGCCAGATGTCGCCTGTGAGCGCGCGTCGAGTCGCATTTGTCTTTCGTGATTTTCCAATCGGATTTATTTAAATTATTTCGAATGATTTCACGATGTGTCATTAATTGCGATGAATGCGCATTGAGATTCTATGTCTGCTCCATTTTTGTAGACCGGGTTTTCGTACTCTTCATATCTCACCATGGAGTTCAAAGGACTTACAAGTGCTTCGCATATGTCGCTCCAAGAGGCTGGATATGGGTCTGAAGAGGGTCAGTTGGGTTCGGAGATATCAGGAGCAGTGTCGGGCGTCACGACCCCTGGGGCATCAAGGCTACAGGCTTCGCAGTCACAACAAAGATCAACCACTATGCAGCGGTTACAGAGGGGGTCAAGTGCTTTGTGGTGATGGCAAACCGTACAGACCTGGCCAAGTTCCGGGGCGCCCGCGTCCAAGCTATTCGAGAGGAAACCCTCGAGCAATGGATGGTGGCCCCTGTAGAGCTAGTCAGGTCGGTGCTCACAGAGGACTGGTCGGATGACTATGCGGCATCCGAGCACTGGAGCAAGTACTGGAATGCCGTGAGCTCCCCGTCGGACGACGAATGGCCCGAGGGCTTGACCGAGGATGGGGACAAGTTGTTCATCAAGGACAAGCTGCTGGTGCCCGAGAACCGAGTGGAGGAGCTCATTGACCATTGGCACAACGCCCAGCTCATGCACCCTGGTCGAGACAAGATGCAGCAGGACCTGGAGTGGCGTTTCAAGTTCCCTCCGGGGTACTACGCCATCCTGGATAGGTACTGCAGCGACTGTGCCGTGTGTCGGGCCACGAAGAGCCCCAACCACTCCACAGCGGGCAATCCGGTGTACACGGCTATACCGGAGGCCCCTATGCGGTCCGTAGCCATGGATGTATTCGCCATGCCTGAAGTCACCGTGGAAGGAGAGACCTACGACTGTGTCATCCTGGCGGTGGATAGGCACAGTGGGTATATGGTGGCGGTTCCTGGCAAGAAGTCCAAGAAGAAGGACAAGAAGGACAAGCATGGAGTGGGGCTGCAGGCCAAGACCGTCGCTAATGCCATGATCAGGCATTGGCTGACGACTTTTGATGTCCCGGCTGTCATCTGCAGCGATCGGGGCAGTCAATTCGTGGGGACGTGGTTCAAGACGATGTGCAAGCACATGGGGATTCGGCACGCCAAGACCGTGGCATACCACAGCCGGTCGAATGGCCGGGCTGAGGTGGCCGGGCGACAGATGTTCGAGAAGTTCCGCCAGCTGCACATCGACGAACCGGGCCGGAATTGGTACAATTCGCTGTGGAGGGTACTCCAAGCGTATCACGACCTTCCGGGGCCCACTGGACTGTCGCCCCATCGCATCCTGTTCCTACGGGATCGAGTGTCACGGACTCTCCCGTGGTTCAACCATGGCAAAGTGGCCCGGGATGCGAACGCCATGATGGCTGAGGCGGACGACACGGCGGCCAAGGTGTGCAAGGCACTTCAGGACGAGCATGACGAGAGGGCCAAGTACTTAAAGCAGGGAAAAGTCCAGAAGTATGCTCTCCAAGACACCGTGTGGGTGGAGCGGCACCACAAGGCATCGGCAGGCATCTTGGTATGTGCCGGGGGTAATCGTGCGGAAGGTCGGGCAGGATGTGTATGCGGTTCGTGTGGGGGATAACAAGATCCTGGACCGCGACCATACCCAGCTTCGTCCCCGAGCACCAGACCCCAGCGGACGTCCCGTCACCTTCGAGTTCACGGCCGGCGATGTGGACTCGGACGACGAGGGTGAGGACGACGACTTCACCGCTAAGAAGATCCTGGCGGACAAGCCGGACCCGGGGACGCCTGGGGGGAGGCTTTATAAAGTCCGTTGGAAGGGATTCGCCGCATCCAGGGATTCGTGGGAGCCTCCGAGCAGTTTCGTGCCGAGGTATACCACGGTCTGGATGGGATACCTGAAGAAAAAGAACATTTCTTTGGATGTCAAGGACGTGTTGGTCCATTTGGTTGCTGCTGTAGCACCGTGATGGATCCCCCTTGGCATTTTTGTTTGTTTTTGTGCTTGGGAGATAAGTGAGGGCGTTCATCCGGGGACTTTTGGGCCTTCATTGGCCATATACCCCCTTCACTCGATCTCCACATATATATTGCATTGTGGTATACTTATTTAGGTCGACCGACGACGTTTTTCTATCTTTGATCCCCTTGGTCCATGTTGTAGATCAAGAGGAGACCGGATATGGCGTAGGGCACTGATTATCAGTGTCCTCACCCCTCCCTTGGGGCATGGGGGACGCCTACGACGTGTGTGGGGCCTCCATGTGTCCTTGGGACATGGGGGGGGGGTTGGAGCCCATTGGGGTCCTCCCGTCCTCTCTTCAATGACTTCCGAGCGGTAACAACGCTCTGAGAAGGGGGGTGAAGCCGGTTCGGACTCCGTGGCCATCTTGGGGTCACTTGGGGTGTGTATCTATGTGCCGGCAAGCCGCCATTGGCTGATATCATACTCTCCCGTCCACCTGAACTAACCTGATGTGATAGTGTGATAGGTTTGGCCATTCCGGCTATGAGCGGCCATATTCAGTACCGAGGCGCCGCCAGCGGAGATTTATATATTGGAATATCAGGAATCAACAGGGTTTTATTATCATAATGTTTCCGTAATTTTTCAGCCTTTCGTACTGATGGTCAATGTATCGGCGACTGTCAGTTGGCTCGCGATTTTGCGTTAACCGATTGGTTAACTGTTATTTCCAGATATTTTGGCGGAAACCCCGATGAAGGGTCAGATTTCATCAGTAAAGGGTTCGTTGCTTCCGCAATTTTCTAAATATGCACTCGAAATTTTAATCTGAATTTTTCGCGATGTCGAAATCGGATTTTCGACTTCGACATCGCCGCACTTGATTTGGTCTTCTTCGAGTGGTCATACTCTTTTCCCTATGCCCGAATCAGGTTTCCCTTATACTTGCCACCCATTTGACTTGGAGATATGAGGGAAACAAAAGTGAGTCGTGGGACCACTTTGAAGAGCCATATCTACGCGCGAGTGTGAGGAAGGAGAATAAGGAAGGTTGGGTTGCAAGCGCCTTAGTCTCAACTTAATTTAGGAAGCATCAAACGCCTTTGGTGTGTACACATGCCCGGTGTAGCAAGGGATAATGGTCAAGAGGGTATAAAGTGATATATAACTCTTGGACCATGCAACCGAATATTTTAATGCGACTTTTGAGTGTGCCGCATGAGTGTTGGGGTTGCATAGCAACTTTCCTTGGGTTCCTACGTATTTTTAACGTAAAGTTATGTCCATGGAGGGACATGGCATATCATGGTGGGAGCCACTTTCGAGGCCATGTTTTATATGCATGATATATGTCTTGATATGCTCGCGCCCATGTTATATATCTTCGTGTGGCCGAAGAGATGGGGAGCCACACGTGACAAGGGCTTCGCCCATGTCCCAATTGTGGGATTGAAAGCGCTAGACTAAGTCTACCGCGTATGTATTGCTCATGGTATGTTTGGCAAAGAGATCCATGAGTGCACTCCCATTTACATGGGGCATGTAGATATGAGTGGCGAAGGTATCTCCGTGCGCCCGATTGGGGATCCAAGTGGGGGAATTGTTCGCAAATGGTTCCAATCATTTGTGTATTGAACCATGAGCGGATATCATGGGTGAGCATAGAGATATATTACCATGACAACTTTGTATTTGGTCATATTTTCATGTTTTTGACCTCAATTTTTGCTCATTTTTGCGTTTTGTGTACTTACCTGGTCGGCAAACAGCAAGAAGCCTATGGAGAGTCGAACCATGGTATGTTGTTCATATGTTGGCATATGCTTGGGAGTTGAACACCACCATATGCCGGATCGCGTACTCCAATTGGCTTGGTGCACGAAGGATCACAAGAATTGGTCTCAAGATCATGGGCTGACTTGGGCAGTGCGTGGCGCCCATATCCGAAGGGGTTTCGAGGGTAAAGTGGGGATGTACATGGGCATTGACCTTTGGTCTCCATCCTCCATGAATACTATACTTTGATTCCATGCATGCTTTGAGCCTTCAGATAAGTGGTAACTTCAATTTTGAGCATATATTTGATACATGGCCAATATGGTGTGAATTGGCAGTTTTTTGGCATGTTATGAGTTCAAACTCATGGGGCATATCTTCAAGCCCATTTGACTCCAAGTCCAACCAAGGTTATGTCAGGGTAGGGCATGGTCCTGAGTGCCACTCTAGGCCATGACACGCCACCTCCCCTTTTGGGCTAGGATTTAAAAGCTTGGGAGTGAACACATTTTTGGGGTTTATGTAGTGACTTTTGACACATGGCATTTAGCCATCTTATTTGACTGGGTTCAGGGTAACATGTTGGTGAGTCAAGGGAAGGTCTTGAGTCCAGGGAATGAGGGGTCTATGGCTGTGATTGTGTACGTTTCCATCTTTCCCCAACTTTGCTTTATTTGTGTTCATATGCCAATTTCATGGCTTTCTTCCTTGGTGCAATTCTTGTACATGCCCGCCACCGTGGGACGACCGGTGTGCTGAACGGAAGCCCGCAGTGTGGATTGGATTATTGCTGGATTTGTGGGACCTGGTTGCTGTTCAGGGTTGAAGGAGGATTGTATTTTTTTTTCTATATTTTTGGATTTGGAACCCTGGATTTTGATAAATGCAATCGTTGATCAGGAGCAAATCGGCAGGGGTTACAGGCGGAAGGGGCACAGCAGGGGCCGGTCCTGGTAGGGACCTTCTTTAACAGTAAGCATATCCACAATAGAACACGTGTATAGATAGCCACCTGGTTGCTTGGTGTTCGTGTGTGTCTTGGGGGCGTGCGTAAAAACACTTAGGTTAGCTTGCGTGTTACCTTTGTCGGTGGGTGTGCCACCGGCGGGCCGTAGCGCAGGGGGTCACCTCCAGGTTGCAAATTGGGGAGGTCGCCCGTACGGTCCCGCTGGTGTATCAGCCCACCCTGCTCCCCGGGGGCACGATGACACGCCCCGAAGGAGTTTTACTCCCCCAACCCCTCTACACCGTGTATGACGGTTCATGTTCACACCTCCCTGTGTAAACTTGTGCCGGTGTACACGGCTACAAAACCCCAAAGGTAGGTGTCAACCTAGGTCTTGCTTGTTCGGGGGGCGGGTGATAACCAACGTAATAGGCAACCATATAATCCCGTAACTAAATTAATGGCATGCGCACACACACGCTACCATTGGCCACGGGCACACCCGGTTTTGGTGTGTCTCGGACAGAGAGACTCGTGTGTGTTGTGGAAATCCAAGTCCACGCACGGGTCTCTATAAAGAAAAATGCCACGCCCATATCCCAACCCGTTTGGTTGGGTGTTGGGATAGAGGACCCCTCGGGTGTTGTGGAAACCCAAGTCCACTTGTGGGGAACTCGAGAGAAAACATTAATATACATATTCTCTCATAAACATATGCATGTGCACACTCGCCCTTTTCATCATATTGCTTGTTCCCTCTCGTTGCAGGCAGGAATTCCCCCGCGACATTCATCAAGGACATGAAGAGCACCCCCAGCCAGCATGCGGCCCCATGCAATGGCAATGGAGGGTACCCACTCCCAACCCGGGCACGCATAGCGACCGGGGACAAATACCCAGGCGGCGGAGACAGCCCAAATCCGCAACGCCACTCTTTGCCTTTGAAGACCCCACCCACTCATAGAGTGACGGGGCAAAGGCACCCATTGCAATTCATATTAGAATACTTGTATTGTAGAGGACGACCCCTCCCTCTAGGCTTAAGTCCTCGCCGTATGTAGTGGCAATTTTGCACGCCACGGAATTTTTTCCACGTAATGTGAGCCACACGAGTACTTCGTACCTTGTATACCTACCCTCGTGTGGACAAGGGCAAATCGGTGGAAAACCATCACGCCCAACACAAAAGGGAAAATGGGTTGTATCCGCCAACCCAACGAAGTTTTCAAGCCTTTGCCATTTTGAGCAAATGATTTAGCTGGTTGTCTTGGGTCACGGGTCAGGGACGGTCGTGGGGTCGTGGTTTCGGTACGGGGCGGCACTCCGAAACCTTGCAAACACCACCATGCGCACAACCCGGTAGAGTCTTCGGGAAGTGCTTGCCACGTTGTTAGCACCCTTGACGGGGGGCGTCATCGTGGGCAGGACTTGTGGCAGTAGTCCTGGTGGTGGTAGGAGTGCTCCAGTAAGACCCGGGGATAGGGGTTTGAATGGCATTAAGATCCCCGAAAGAACACGTCCCACTTCCGCCCCAGGCTATATGCCACGCCACCCTACCCCAAGGACTCTCAAGCCTTTAGCGGTGAGAGAGGTAGACGTTGGGGTAAACCTGCGGTACCCACGGCCCTGCTCTGGTGGGGATTTTTGTAACCGAGGAGCGCGCCGTGCATGCACATCTTCTTTCCTGTCTCCCACCGCTTCTCGCTCTCTCCTCCCTTCCTTAAACAATAATATATCCATATTGGTTAGGGTTTTCTTTTCGTGGCACGCTCATGAGAGCGGTCCACCAAGGTGGGCAAGGATGTCAACGGTTTGGGTGAGATTCTGTTTCTGCAAGTAATCTCTCCAAACTTTGTTGTAGGATGGTAAGAAGGTTTCAACGGGTTCCTCGGTATCCCAATCTTTGGTATAACCCTCCCAAAGCACCTTGAAGAGAAGTCTCTTGCGGTAAGTACGGTGACTTAATATTTTCTTGACATTATAGGTGTCCTCCTCAAACTGGGAGGGCACTCTAGCAACCTACTCCGTGTAATTTAGAGGCACGGGGGAGCGAGGGGAGTTGACCGTTTTCATTAAACAATCAACGTGGACGTCAACTAACCTCCGTTGGTCCACTTGAATAACATAGAGGTCGTGCGCCTTCTTGGCCACAGCCTCATAGGGCCCATCCCAATAGGGACAAGTCTTATCGCCAAGATTTTTGCGTTGGCGATGGACCCATACGCGGTCCCCTTTTGAGAAATTGGGGGACATCCTCCTACTCTTATTATACTTACGAGCCATTGTCTCTTGCACTTGAATCATAGCCCTCCGTGCAAGAGCAATAAGCTCCTCACGCCGTTGGAAGTAGTGAGCGGCGTCTTGGGCCACCCCCTTAAGCTCAGCAAGAGGAGGCCCCTTAGTACGGTTGTGTTTACCAAACACAATCTCGTTAGGTGTATAGCCTGAAGGACCTGTAGTCTCATGCCACGCTCGTACAACGGCGGGCAAAACCTCTACCCAATTAGTTTTCTTTCTCCTCAAGGTAATGGCTTTAGCAACGGCACGCCTTAGCTGCTTGCCAGTATTTTCGGCCTTGCCATTACCTTGGTGCCTACCCGCGAGACACATAGTCGAGCGGGCACCAATCTTAGAACAAAGGGTTTGGAAATATTGGCTCACAAATTGTGGCCCACGGTCGGAGCATATTTCAGGAGGGGCTCCGAACCTATCCACCCAGCGCTCCATTACCAAATGGGCCGCTCTTCTCCCCGTTAGCCCTTCATCCTTGTCTTCATGACGGGGTTTAGGAATAGGGATCGCGATGAGGTAGCCTGAAAGCCGGCATACACAAAGGAGCATTTGGTCATACACCTCTCCATCGTGAGAGGTGGAAGGGTAGTGAAACACATCAAGCGCTATGGAGTCCATGGGCTCCATAGGTATAGGCATAGGGGTCATGTACCCTTGCTTGCGCTTGGTGTCATGCGTGTGAATGGCACATGAGGGACACGTTTGTCATTGCAGTTCCACTGCTTTGTACAACCCCTCACCTTCCACGCCATGGTTAATTTCCTCCCAGTGTTTTTCCACACTGGAGTTAGTTAAGTGAAGTGCATCATGGTATTCGGCCACTAAACGATGCACTAGCGGCGTAGGAACACACCAACGTCCATTACGGACGAGCTTGTTATCCACCAACCTCACTCCATCTTGGAAGCTCCCATTCAAGGCATCTTGCCCCATGTTTTTGTAGCGTTGACAATTTGGGTAGTGTTTAGCCCAATTTATCTCAAAAACATTGGGAGCGTCCTCCCCATGTATAGGAGTTGCCTTCTTGTGGGACTTCCAAGATTTTTTTATCTTGACAATTCGCTCCAGTCTCCGAAGCTTTCTCTTTTGCTTCGTCCCCCCCCTCACTGGAGGCGAAGCCAGAGGGGGTGCATCACACGCGGGTGCACCTTGAGCCCGAGGCGCCGCTTTAGACCTAGTAACAACGGGCGCCACAACCGCCCTAAATACAAGGGGGCGGGCGAGAAGTTCCTCCTTCTCGGCCGCCATCATGTCCCTCACATCCCCGGCCGCTTGGGCCGTCCCATGTATGGACACATCACCCACCGCCAGTTTAGTAGGGTAAGCCCAACGGGACAAGAAATCACCCACGGGGTTCACTGGCCCCGGAGTGTAAACCACATGTAGGTCGAATTTAGAGAACAATTCATGCCAACGTGCTTGGCGTGGAGAGGGACCCCCCACGGTTTTGAGGTCCTCCGTAGCCCAATTTTCAAGGCTACGGTGGTCCGTACGGACCTCCACGCGCTTGTTCCCCACCCAACCATGCCATTTTAAAAGCGCCGCCACTATGGCGTAGCATTCTTTCTCCCAAGGGCTCCAATTCAATTGGCTGCCTGACAATTTGCGGGAGAAAAAGGCAAGGGGGCGTAGGGCACCATCGGGACCTTCCTGCTGTAGGGCCGCCCCCACCGCCCAATTACTAGCGTCCGGGGTGAGGACAAAGTCCTTATCCCAATCGGCTAGTTGGAGGGGAACAATATCCGTAATAGCACGCTTGAGCTTCAAAAAGGCCTCGTTAGCCGAAGCATTCCATGTTAGGCCTATCTTTTTGCCATTCTTATGCTTAGGCAAATCCTTCAACATATTAATCAAAGGGGTAGCTATGGAGGCGTAGTTTTGGACATAGCCCGAATAATAGTTGGCGAGCCCCAAGAACCCCCGGAGCTCCCGAACATTATCCGGTTTGTCCCAACGCTCAAGCGCCAACATTTTCCCTGGCGCCTGCCGACGTGTGCCATTTTCCAACACATGGCCACAAAACTCAACCGAACGAACAAAGAAATCGGTTTTGCTAACCGAAGCAACCAACTCCTCTTTTCGTAGCCTATCCAACACGGCACGCACGTCGCGGTCGTGGTTAGCCAATAGCTCCTCCTCCGTCGCACCGGAGGAACCAATAATACTATCATCAATATATACGTCCGCACAATCCAAACCCTGCAAAACATGGTCCATGACCCGTTGAAAAATAGCGGGCCCATTCTTGATACCCATAGGCATGACACGCCATTGGTATCACTTACCCGCCAAATTCATGGCGGTCTTAGCCCGGGATTCAGGGTGAAGGGGAATTTGATGAAACCCTTTACTCAAGTCCACAATAGTGAAAATCTTGTGTTTGGATTGATTTTCCAACATGTTTTCTATGAGGGGGAGGGGGTGTGCGTCGGGCAAGGTAGCCTCATTAAGTTGGCGGTAGTCCACCACGAGGCGCCATTTTCCCTTCTCTTTATTGGGCACAACGAAACCGTTGGACGCCCATTCGGAGGCAGGGCACGGCTCAATCCAGCCACGAGCCAAAAAGTCCTCCACTATTTCTTGCTCCGCCGCGGCACGCTCCCCCACCAACCGTATAGGTTTTACGGACTCCGGTTTTGGCGTTCGGGTATAGGTCAAGTTTAGCAAACCCCAACCGCTCCGTACCACGGACCTTAGGGTGTTCCTGGCCCGGACGGAGACGAACCTCCCCACTAAAAACATCCCGCTCATAGTCCGCGAGGATGCGCCTCCTCATGAGCTCCACCTCCGGAGACACAATAGGCTCTTGGGTGGTGACAACGCCACCCACACGAGAAGCCGCCAACAATCGTGTGGCGCCTTTACGTTTTCGGTAACGCTTAACGGTAGTGGCCCTCCCACCCAATAACTCTCGTTCAATTTTCGCAATGCTTGAACGCACGCATTCTTGTGCCTCCAAATCTTCGGGGGTAGGATCAAGAGTAACGGGTGCGAGGAGTTTTTTATGGGTCGCCTGATACGTGAGGGTGCGCACCGAAGCCAAATGGTTAGGCACCCTTTCATCCTCCGACTCTTCCTCCGAGGTCATGCCCGGCTCGCCATCCGTGTTGGGGTTAGAGACGGCCGGTGCCAAAACGGAGGCCACATGACATTTAGTGGCGGCCAAATTTTCCTCCGCAATACCACCGTCCACGTATAGCCCCACCGTGGACCAACCCCGTTGAGGAAGGGGCCTGAGGTGGTCATTCTGATAGAGACAGGCTTTAGTCTCTGGCCCAGGAAGGTGGTAACCTTGCAAAGTAATTTCCATAAGGGGTTTCCACCACTCCCTATGTGTCCACTTCGGCCCTACGACGATGGCTCGTAGTTTTTCTTGCCGAATTTTCCGATCACAATCGGAAAACCGATGATAGGGAGGGCACATCCAATACAATTTGGAGGGGTCCGCGGGAGTGGAAAAGAAATCTTCAAGCGGCGAAACCCAACGGGTAGCCTGGGCCATACCCGGGACCCTATTGAAGGCGTCCACGTCGGGGTTTTTGCCAAATTGTTTTTTGACACGTGCGGCCCAATATGGCGTGAGGCCATAGTCAGACTGGGTCCACATGGACCCATCACGCCGCGTAGGTAGAACATCACGGGCAAGGGCTTCGGGAGCAAATTCAACGAGCTCCGAAGCACAAGCCCCGTCCTGTACGGGGGCTACGGAGGAAGCGGTCAAGGCATAGGATATGTGTTTCTCGGCCTCAACACGGTTAGGCGGTTCGCCACCAGGGGGCGTAACCACAATGGCCGGGGCAGGGTGCGTAGGGGTGACCGCCCCAATGACTGGAACGGTTAGGCCCCACACAGACTGAGGGGACACCTTACCATGAATGGGTTTCACCAAAAATGGTTTGCCGGTTCGTGGAGCCTCACGGAAGTCCTCAATCCAAAAACGGGGGTGCACTGGATGGTGAGAGTACAAACAATTGAAACGGGCAAAATGGCTCACACAATGTTCGTAACCCCATGGGTGCCCCAAAACCATATCCCAAGGTAAATTCGGGACAAGGTACGGGGACACGCCATACTGGGCAACACGGGGAAGTGAAACACTACCATCCACAACCCCCGTAAATTGAATTTTGACGTCTATTTGCTCGTCCCCCCCTGGCAAAGGCGTCTCATTATCGGCTTGGAGTAGGCGCCTCCGTTGGGGGGATGCATATTTTTCGGAGAGTTGGTCTCCAAAAACATTGGGGTTGGCCAAAGCGACCGCTTGGCACCCAAAATCCACCAAAACACGGAGGGCCTTGCGTTCTCCATTGGGCAAAACAACCTGAACGGAAAGTTCGGTTTGAATCTCACTAGTCACTATATGCCCCTTCATGACTCTCGATGGAACGAGAGCCACGGTAGTGTCACAGGGGTGCCCGAGGTTTTCTTCTTTCGGAGGGGGCGCCTCTGGGCACTCCTACCAACGTCCGCGCCCGTTCGGCGCTCCCTTGCCTCCTTTATCACCCTTGCTGCCGCCACCCTTATAACCGCCACCACCCTTATCACCACCTCCACCCTTATTGCCACCCTTAGGCTTACCACCTTTAGACTTACCCGCAATGTTCCAATGAGTGTCATTGCACGGAGAATTAGGCTTACACGTCCAAAGGGTGGTATTGGTGGCACCCCAATCAATCCAAGACATGTCCATCTCCGTTTGTTTACGTGTTTTCCAATGTTTGGAACACGGAACCCAAAAGGTAGGTGGCGGTTTAGCCCCGGGGTCGACGGGTTTCTTCGCCGGAGGTTTAGAGTGACCCACGGCGTTGACGGATGTGTCAGCGGGTTCGGAGGTGTCAGGGTCCGCCGTAGCCTCCGCATTAACCGCATTCACCGCGGTTTTATTGTGAGAAGGGCGATGAGTGTACATCACCGTCGTCTTGTCTCCTTCATTGCGGTGTTCGAGAGCTTCCCTCTCCGATACGCTTTTATGGGCAAGGGCGTAGATTTCCGCAGGCCTCAAACGAGGCCTACGTTGCTCCACTTTCATAGTGTAGCCGCGTGTGTGAGGTGTGTTGTTGAGTTTCAAGATCCACTCCTGGAGAGCCGGGTCTTTGCAGTCAACTATCACCCCCGGCCCCGAATAGGTCACAATCTCAGGAACCGTAGTGCAAGCTTGAGCGCTATATTTCCTGAGTTCTTTTTCTAATGGGGCGCGACCCGGCGAAGGGTCAAGGCCACTAAAATCCACCACATAGCTGTCTGGGCTATTCTTAGCCTCTTGCTTGACGACCTTCTCCTTGATCCACGGGAGCTTGCTTAGGAGCTGCTCCCGGATCACGTGGGGACGAGTCTCATTGCTCAGAGGCAACAAACGTTGCCAGCGAGCATAGAAATCTTCAAGGTCGATGAGGGTCACTTGCCCTTTAACCACCCTGGGGGTGAGGGCTCGCCACCTTTCATCAGCCCTTGAGGGGTCATACTCGTGGAAACGTTGTTCCAAAAAGTCCCACAACTCTTTGAGGGTGGGGGCCGTGCGTGTGTGGTGGGTGGCCTCGGCAACCCGGGCGTTGATGATCGCCTTTAGCCATGGGGGCAAGGTACTCAAAATCATTTTTGCCTCGTTGGCCTTTCGGTACATGGGATCACACCCCCCAAACCATTGTTGAAGCTTCTCCACCCACTCGTCGTAGCACTCTAGCTGCCCATTAAATTGCGGTTTAGGCATATCACTATCCTCCACCGCTTTGGTGTAACTATTTTGCACCATAGGCATTTGGTACGGGTGGTAAGCAGGGGGAGCCATGGTTGGGGGTGCACCTCCACTTGCACTTGGTGCAACCTTCACTGGAGAGACTGTACACGTATCCGTAGGATGAGAGGGCGTGTACGAAGGTTTCCCAGGGGAAGTGAAAACATTTTTCGTGAGGGGATTAATGTTCCCCAACGAAGAGGTGCTCTCCTCTTCATTGGCCCACGGGGCCGTAGGCTCCGTGGGGTGTTCTTCGCCCTCAGGCGTCGCCCTCCACTCGGGAACAGCACGTTCCTTCTGCTTTTCGGCGATTCCCCTCCACGATGTAGGTTCTTGGGGGTGGGGGTTCTCGTGGTGGTCTTCCCCCCCCCTGGGCCACCCCGAATCCGGACAAGCGTTCGGATGGTAGATGCAATTGTGGGATGGGTGGCCGGAGAAAGGAAGGACACACCCACCACCGGATGAACCGGATGGCGCGCCCATGGGCGCCGTAGGTGCCGCCGGTGTAGGATCAGGAAAGGGTGGAGGCGCCGATGGCGGGGGTATGACCACCGTAACGGGTTCCGCAGGCGTGGAGTACCAGTGGTCCCACGCATCGATCCTAGATGCAACGGCGGCGTAACGTGTAGCGAGCGACTCCACTGCGCTAAAGCACTTAGCCGTGTTGCCGTTGGACATCTTAAGATGATCTGCCACGCTAGCCGCCACCACTTTAGAATCCCGGCGGTAGCCCTGAACCGCCGCGTCAAATTTAGCCAATGTAGACAAGATTTGGGTCATCCGGTCCCCGTAGGACTGACTGATGCCCACGGTAGAGGCTACTGCCTGAGAAAGTTCCTGATGGGATCGCTGCAACTCTAGATTCTGAGTTCGCAGGTCCTTCACCTGTGCCATCAGAGATTGGATGCACGTTTCGTAGTGCACCACACACCGGGGACAGCCACAGGTGTGCTGTAGGTCGTCCTCCCCCCGTGTAGGAGTGGGGCCCCCAGAATGTCGAAAGGATGGACCCCCCCCTCACGAGGAGGAGATGACCCACCCCCGCCCCCCCCAGCAGACCCCCCTGCCACGGAGGGACCAGAGGGCCCCCCCGCAGGGTGAGACGGGGGTGCGGGGCGCGCAGCAACAGGTGCTGGCGCCCCCCCACTAGAGGGATGTCCCCCCCCCGAACCCCCACCACTAGATGGCCGAACCAGGTGCGGGATTCCTTGCACGTGCTCGATGTAAGCCACCTGGCGGTGGCGGGGTGACGGCGGAGGGGGAACATTAGCAACAGTATTCGGTCGCGGCGGTGGGGGTGGGGAATCGTCCACCAATATATACTATGGTGACTCATGAACCACCATAGGTGATCGAGTTCTCGGATGGGAAGCAAAAACAGGCTCCGATCCTGTTGCAACCTCTGAATTCCCCCCCCCAATTGGGCAGTTGGGGGTCCTCCGTAGGAGATGTATTTGTGGGGGGAGAGACCAAATTTATTGGGAGGGTTGCTGAACCTCCCTCCACCTGATTCCCTCCCCCCCAGCACAGATTGTTGACCTTCGGCATTGCCGGAGAATCATCCACTAGGGATGGACGATCTTTCGTGCCACTCATAGGCACTGGAGATGTAGTACCGGCCGGGTCCTCCGTAGGCTCCGGAGATCCCACGACAAGACACCGGCGGTTTTTGACGCCGCTCATAGGCACCGGGGACTCTTCCACAGCAATGAACTGAGGCGCCGGAGATTCCTCCACCGTGATGTAGTGGGGGGCCGGGGATTCTTCCACAAGCATGGGGCGATCCCTGGTCCCTGACATAGGTTCAGGAGGTGCAGGCGACGAGGCAACGGAAATAGGGGAATGATGGAGTTCATGACGTTCCAACACTCCAATCTCCTCCTCCTCATCGTCGTTCCACTGCTCCACCGCCAGGGGGAACCACTGGTCACACTCATCCTCCTCGATTTGCGTGGGGGATTCCTCGATGATCGTAGGATTTAGCCTGGATCCGCTCGGGGCATTGGGATACGCTCCCAAGGCAGGAGATTCCTCCACCAGGGAGGGAAACCGCCGCGATCCACTCATTGGAGTGGGCGACGATTCCACCACAGTGGGGTTCTGCCTAGTCCCCGACAGGGCTTGCTGGATCAGGGCCACGGCCTCTCGAGCCGGACCCAGATGGCCATGGGGATCAGGCGTGAGCGCGAGGACCCGACGGTTTTCAGCGTCGAGTTGGTCAACAATGGGGCTGATGGGCCCTGCCGCAAACAGGTTTTTTCTGACCTGAGGCTCTGGCAACCCCCCTAGCGACGGAGGAGTGCCAGAGTCGACCACGATAGGCCCCATTGGCAGAGCCATCGTACCCCAGTCGGCAGCGCGTGAGGGCGCAGCGTTCGTACGCTCGATCACCCCAGTAGATAGGTCGATTACTGCCCGATTCTCGGCGCTAGTAACGGTTCCCGAGCCCATAATAGGCGATTGTGGTCCTCTTATCGCTCCCTGAGGGTGGCCGTCTATTTCCCCCCCAACCATCCCAGGTACGCCAGCTGGATTTCGAGGATGGGGGGCCCCGATGGGAACTATCGGGGATTTCGGAAACTTAGGATTTGTAGCCACTTGGGGCTTGGCCTGTTTTTGCGGCCCCTGCCCGGTCGATGGGGTCAGGGCCGAGGAGGTCCTGAGAGTGGGGACCTGGACACCCTCAGCTATCCCTCCCGGGGAAGAGATTTTAATTTGAATTTGGTCCACGATGTCTTGGACCGATCGCTTTCCGCGATGCCAAACGCCCAACAGAGACGAAAAATTTTCGCCTCTGCTACCATGAAACCAGACCGGGTGGTCAGGAGCAGAGGTCGCAGTGGCATGGGCAGCAACATTGCTTGGCACAGAAGACATAACGATAGTGTTGACTGAATAGTATCCTGCAAACAGATATGGTACACATAGCCAATGAAATACCTTATATGCACATATGAGAAATCCACCCTATCATCCACTAATTGATATAACTACTAAACATCCAAGATTGCCTTATCTATCCCACATCTTATGTTCCTAACAAGGAAATGGAATATGATATACGCTATCCCACATATATCTCATATATAGGGCCAAATAATGCTCCCTTAGGGGTAAAATGCCAGGGTAGGGTTGTGACCTGCTTCACTAGTGTTTGCCTCGGGTAGGTCCTAGCGAAGCAAAACAAGGTAAACAACATTTTCCACATTCAATGGAAATGGATTTTTCATCTTTAGGTCAAAATAGTTTTATAAATTACATGCATGAAAAGGAAGATGTCCTTGATTAGTGCCCTATAGATTTTGCTGAAATCCTGCAGGTTTTTGATGGTGAAATCCCAAAACCAAAGGAGCAAGTAGAGCAAGAACAGGATGTGGATCGAATCAATGAATAGTTTGAAATCCAGTGTAACACAGAAGGGCTGCAGATAGACAAAGCAGGTATAAAGACAAAGATTCAATCACAAATGGATAATACAAAAGATTTTATATGAGTACTGGGCTGACTCTAGCCTCAAAGATAGCATCAAGCACTTCATGTGCACTCTTTTGGGTGAAATGTTGCTGGTTAGGAATGTGGGGCATAGGTGTCAGGCCAGACACAGAATATGACTTGGCCAAGCAACTGAATTCAGAAACAGTTAAAAAGTAGAACCACATTAAGTGGTAGTAACAATTGAGTATAGGGGTCTCCGGGTGGGAGACCACTAGGCTTAACCTCCAAGGCCTAAAGCATGAAATGCCTATTCTCTTTTGGTATATCCTCCATGAAGGAAGATACCTCCGCTCAGTTGAGTGGTAGGGGTGAACGTCATGGGGGGCTAGGGTTACAACCCTAGTTACTTTGAGAAAGTGTACTTTAAGCTTCAAAAGAGTGATAAAAATGCTTAAGTTAGTCTTAGCATCAACAAAAGGCTTTTAAAGGGGGCTTGGCCTGGATCAAGCCCTCCAAGAAAGACAAGGCAGTGACTTGTTCTTACTCCCCCCTGGTGTACTAGTTAGCTAAGCTAGTAGGACCAAGGAAAAAGGCTCAAAAATTCCCAAAATTACCTCAGAAAATGCATTAAACTTACCAAAAACATCCTCATCAGTTCATAGAAGCCTATCACACTGTAGGTACCCTTGAAAAACAGTGTAGTGTACCGTGAATGATGTCCCTTCGATGGGGCATTCCTCAAAAGTCGCCAGCGTGCGACGAAACCTTTTGGTAAAATTTTGGGGGTAGTGGGGTTTGAACCCAGAACTCCCTCCCTGGAGCACATATGCTTGCCGACTAGGGTACAGTCGAACGCTCTAATGCAGACGGCCATCGCTGTATGAACAGCGTTTTAGTAAACGTCCTAACCAAGGGCCAGGGCGGAGCAATACTCCCAATGGAGGACACAAATCTCCAGGAGCTGAAAAAAATAGAAAATGTAACCAACAGGGAGTGATTCCTGTCGTTTAGCGAAAGGTGTAGCGATTTAAGAAGTCAAATCGCTAAAAATTGACAAAATCACGCGAGAAATCGTCATTTTTACCCCGAATCCCAAAGTAGCAGACAAGCGCAACAGACGCGGACTTCAAAAACAGGGTTGCGCAAGCGTAAACGGCTCGTGAAAAAGAAGGTATGAGCCGTAGTTTTTAAATTTCTAAAGGTAATTTTTGCACAGTTGCATCAAAATATTTATAAACTTTAGGGAAAAGTATTCAAACTCAACCCACACCACAGAGCAGGTGGACAACCCACCTCTCAGGTATGCCAGTGTCATCTCACACGCATGCATTGCGTTCGTGTCGGTTGCTTCGTCAAAACGTTAGGGTTGTCAACGCTGTGTTCGTTGGAGGTTTGGGTGCTCCTCTCTCTTGCTCTGCACAGGTCAAAACAGGAATGAAAGATAGGCGATGCAAATGGAGCGTGCAGCGCGCACGTAGGGTTAGAATATGCGCTGTGCTCGCGATGCATGTGCCTAATTGAGGCATTCACACACTGTGGCGCTTTCCCTGTACCCCGATTCACCCTTGTTCTCTCTTCGCAGGTAAGAAAAGAAAGTGCTTGCTCGTGTTTGTGTTGCCGTAGCGCTAAAGTAGGGTTGCTTAAAACGCTTAGGCTTGTTTTGCGCTGTGCAGTGCCCCACTCTCTCTCCGCTTTCTGCAGGAAACAAGACAAGGGAAGCATGCATGACACACAGTGCATTAATCGCTTAGGGTGGTTTATAATTCGCCGTAGGTTTGTTTAAGCGCGTAGGGTTGTTTTGCGCTCGTGTTTTACTCGGCATTCACATGATGCGTGGTGAGTACGGTAGGTAAGCCCAGGAGGAGCTCACCTCCTGGTTGAGTCACGCTGTGATTGGTTATGTTGGGTTAAATTAGGAGAGAGAGTGGCGAACTGAAAGATCAGTGTGCATGCATATGACGCATTAAAGGGTAGGCCACGCGAAATGCGCACGGTACAACTCTTGTTTGGGCTACCCAGGGGCTCCACCCCACGTTCTATAAGAGAACGGATGGAGTTCCTTAAGCTTGCTTGCTTGCACCTGGGTTTGAGGACAGCGTATTATAGGGCTACCTGAGAAGCGTATAATACGTGGAGGTAGTTTTGGTTCCTCAGCTGCAAACCCAGGCCATCAGCCTTTGCTTTTCAGGTGGGAAGGTTAGGGCGATTGGTGCGGTCCCCTTGAGCAGCGCTAAAACATGCTGCGCAGATCCCACAAACATATAACTGCAGTGAGTGCAGTCCGACTTCACCGCCATCCACGCTGTGCACGCACTCTGAGCACCCCTTCCCTCCAAGCCCTGACAGGGAAACGCGTAGTGGCGTCCCTGTTAGGCCACAGTCGCTTAGTAGAGCTGTGTTCTCTTGCTTTCTCACAGGAGGGTCAATAGGACCCGAGACTTCATTGACATCATCTCCCAGTAGAGTGTGTAGGTGTTAGAGTCAACAAGCCTGGCAGGTGTAACTTTCTGAGTGTCTATTTTTTTTCGATTGCCACTTCAGATGGACAATGTCGCACCACTAGTCAAAAAATAAGCCGTCCAGGACTAGTGGCAATGGGGCGCATTTCACCGAAATTTGAGCATCTACCTTGGTTGGCATTGATCGTGCCACCTACGCCATTTCACCGCCGTCGCCGACATTTCTCATCTTTGCCAACCTCTAGTCCCACTTTGCAATTTCGACGTGAACGCCCCTATTTTCGCGCTACCATTATCCCCATGCCCATATACGCTCCTTGGTTAGTCCAATGCTTCCCAAACGCAAAATTCTATGGATATTGATGACTCCAAGCATCCCACTTTGCCAAAAAATAAAAAACTTCATCCACTCTTGCCTAGCGGTTCTTCACTCACCTTTGGACAATACTCACATATTGGCCAAGCGGCGCCTACGGCCCTACAACGATGGGCTTCCATTGAAAGCAACACCGAACTCCTCATATCTCGAACACGAAGCATCAAAGTGCAAGGCAACATGGCGTATGATGCCAAGAAGCGAATCCACACGTGTGCCACGTTGCGAAAATTATGGGACACTTGCCAATGGAACCATGAGTTCAACGTCTCCGACAAAAAAAACTCCTTCACAGAACTCAACACCACTATCCCGAAAGGCTCGGGCTTCTACTCAAATTGTGCACACGAAGACTTGGCGCACGTCTATGATATCTTGCACATCCACAAGACCTTCCTAGTGTGCCCGGTGCCGTACAACTACGTGGACCACGGCTTGGGAAACACCGTAGAGACCGTGACAGATTGGGCGGCCTCTATAGGACATGCCCTTCAACTAGCCCGCTCGCGCAACAAAGAGTTCGAGGGATGGTTCATGTCACCGGCGCCCATTAAAAATTGCAATGCGGAAAATTGCTTGTTGGTTGACCCCCGTTTGCTTCTCACTCCCTTACGCCCCTTTATTATGCAACGCTTTAGCTTCCATGATGCAAAGCAATGGTGGATCCCCGGCAACCAAAACGTGGAGAACACCCAACACATTTTGGGGAATGCTCTCGCCGTGCCATACATCGCCTACCGACTTCATTCCCAATCATGGTATGCTCCGTCTAAGCACCCGAGCGTCACGGTTGACCACTCCTCAAGCCTACGCCGCTTCGTACATCAAAGTACCAACTTGGATATAGAGCAAGCACATGTCCTACTTCCATTTGACGTGCTACGAGAGATCATTGATCAACGAGAACTCCCGAGTGGCCAAGAAGACACCAACACCCGAAAGAAAGCGGAGCTAGGCAACGTGCGGGACTTCTACAAATGGTTGAACAATATCACTTACTGAGTGTCTATTTTTTTTCGATTGCCCCTTCAGATGGACAATGTCGCACCACTAGTCAAAAAAAAAGCCGTCCACGACTAGTGGCATTTGGGCGCATTTCACCGAAATTTGAGCATCTACCTTGGTTGGCATCAATCGTGCCACCTACGCTATTTCACCGCCGTCGCCGACGTTTCTCTTCTTTGCCAACCTCTAGTCCCATTTCGCAATTCCGACGTGAACGCGCCTATTTTCACGCTACCATGTTCCCAAGCCCATGTACGCTCCTTGGTTGGTCCAATGCTTCTCAAACGCAAAATTCTATGGATATTGACGACTCCAAACATCCCACTTTGCCAAAAAATAAAAAACTTCATCCACGCTTGCCTAGCGGTTCTTCACTCACCTTTGGACAATACTCACATATTGACCAAGCGGCGCCTACGGCCCTACAACGATGGGCTTCCGTTGAAAGCAACGCCGAACTCCTCATATCTCGAACACGAAGCATCAAAGTGCAAGGCAACATGGCGTATGATGCCAAGAAGCGAATCCACACGTGTGCCACGTTGCGAAAATTATGGGACACTTGCCAATGGAACCATGAGTTCAACGTCTCCGACAAAAAAAACTCCTTCACGGAACTCAACACCACTATCCCGAAAGGCTCGGGCTTCTACTCCAATTGTGCACACGAAGACTTGGCGCACGTCTATGATATCTTGCACATCCACAAGACCTTCCTAGTGTGCCCGGTGCCGTACAACTACGTGGACCACGACCTGGGAAACACCGTAGAGACCGTGACAGATTGGGCGGCCTCCATAGGACACGCCCTTCAACTAGCCCGCTCGCGCAACGAAGAGTTCGAGGGATGGTTCATGTTACCGGCGCCCATTAAAAATTGCAATGCGGAAAATTGCTTGTTGGTTGACCCCCGTTTGCTTCTCACTCCCTTACGCCCCTTTATTACGCAACCCTTTAGCTTCCATGATGCAAAGCAATGGTGGATCCCCGGCAACCAAAACGTTGAGAACGCCCAATACATTTTGGGGAATGCTCTCGCCGTGCCATACATCGCCTACCGACTTCATTCCCAATCATGGTATGCTCCGTCTAAGCACTCGAGCGTCACGGTTGACCACTCCTCGAGCCTACGTCGCTTCGTACATCAAAGTACCAACTTGGATATAGAGCAAGCGCATGTCCTACTTCCATTTGACGTTCTACGAGAGATCATTGATCAACGAGAGCTCCCGAGTGACCAAGAAGACACCAACACCCGAAAGAAAGCGGAGCTAGGCAATGTGCGGGACTTCTACAAATGGTTGAACAATACGCTTGCACCGGACTTTGAGGGGGCGGCGACTACCACCAATTGCAAATATTATTTTGAGAACGGAGAAGCCCTTCGTGCACCGCACCCAAATTATTATCGGTACGACTATACCATGGCTCCGGCCCTTGCAAACGAACTTATGTCCGTGGCTTTGGAGCATGGAGATTTCTTACGAGGGCGATTCTATGTGATTGAAGTGGCAAAAATGGTTGACCAACACTCTTTTTTTGTGAACCCGTCACACAACGAGAGAAACCGCCACAAGGGAGAATTTACACCCACCGAGGTCATGAACACCCTCATGGGCCACATGATTGGGGGACGAGGGCGCACCCGTGTCATGGGCACGTCAATCAAGAGCCGGGATAGCGTGATAGTCCGATTGGACCTTAGCAATACCCCAAGCGACGAAGGGCGCTCGCCTCTCTCTACCTTTGCCTCTTTCCTCCACACTAATGGAGCGATGGTAATGTGCACCTCAAAGGATGGAGCGTTGATCACCTTCAATGCATTTGGACAAGGAGGCAAGCAGGACGCTCACCCTAAATCTCCGCTGACCATGGTCTCTATTCCGCCGCCGATGCCTAGTCAGCGAGAGCCAAACGAAGTGGATGTCCAAGCGCCCAACACGACCTCACGTTTTGACATTCAATGTGCGGCGGGTCTCCTAGGCCCATTCACGCGATTTGAACTCCACTCGAGATCCGAAAATCCCCCTATAAGCTTCTACTCCGTCACCTATGAGAAGCTCCAATCCGCTCAAAATGCCACGGAATTTGCTATGGGCCCCATTTCCTTTCACCCGTCCCAACCTTATCTACAGCTTGACGCACTCTTACACCTCGACCCCTCGGTGGCTGAGGAGGATCGCCCGGCGGAAGCACGGGTGCGAGCGGGCCTCAACATCGGCGCGGGGGCCTTCCTCAAGGACTACATCGCCAACTACAAGGAGCATCAAACACTCCTACGCCCGCCTCGCCGCCCGCCGCGACAAGAAGATCGACAGACGGAGGACCTCACGGAGGAGGACCTCCCGGGATTACGCATCATCGAGGACGTCATCGACATGGCTATGGAGGCCACCCTAATGGCCTACCTGGAGAAGCAGGAATGGGAGCGAGAGACTCGAAGAGGCAAGCTGCACTACGGATGGAAGTATGTGGATGCCTCCCACACCCTCGAAAGAGCGGAGGAACTCCCCACGGAGCTCATGAATCTCATCGACAACCTCATGGACGCTACAGACTCGGAGGACATCCCCCTGCTAGCAGTGCAGCCCAACCAAGTCAGCGTGAACGACTATGAACCTGGGGTGGGCATAGGATGGCATAAGGACATCGATGACCTAGGCGACACTATCACCTCGATTTCACTCATGGGGGCTACCACCATGGAGTTCCGTAAAGGAAATGGCCAGGTGGTGAGTGTGCGGGTACCACGATACTCCGCCCTCCAAGTCACGGGAGAACTTCGAGAACATTGGCAGCATCAGGTGCCCTACCCCATGAGCGATGTGGTGGATGGGGCCGAAATCCCTTGAGATCGACGGGTGGCGGTCATCCTTCGCAACGTGCAGTGTGCTCTGGACGCCGAGCCCGACGCCGAAGCTCAAAACGGCAGCGGACAAGCTTAGCGAACTGCTTCAACGCCTCGGCGTCCGTCAACCCAGCGCGCATCGTTTGAGCACCCTCCCCCCATCCTCTGAACCCCTCCGCCTCCGCCCCACTCCTAAAAACCCACGACCTTCACGCTTGCCCGACCCGGCATGCTTTGGTCTTGAGCCCCCTCCCGTGACCAATTGGAGGCAAAGCAAGGGGTATGTGCGCCCAGCTGCAAAGCTCAACAACCCCCCGCCCCCCACGCTCAAAATTCTTTCACACAACCTGGAAAAAAAACCCCCCACCCCCTTCATTTTCCGCCGTCTACAAAAAGGGTACCATGTCTTGCTCCTCCAGGAACTGAACGAAGAGCTGAGCCTCCCACACATCTTTAGCCACGGGGGGAAAAAATGCAAAATTTTCACTAACATCAACAAGAGAGAGAAAAAGAATGGCACTGCCATCGTGGTCTCTTCGGCTTTGCGGCCCTACACAAAGTTTGTTCCGAACTCGGACAACGATGGACTCATGTGCTCGGTTGAAATAACCCTCCCGGGCGGCCCTCCCACACTCCTCACTTCTCTCTACTCTCCCCCGCCCGCAATTACCAGGCGCCCTCTGATTGAACTCAACCTGTCGCGTCTTCTTTCCCGATACCCTTACCATGTGGTGGGAGGTGATTTCAACTGCATCCGCAATCCCCATCTAGACTCCTTGCACGCCGACTCCAACCCCTGGGCCTGGGTCACTTCCAAAACTTCGGGCAGTTACCCGCCATGGATCGATACGTAGCGACACATGCACAGCACTGCCCTGGGATGGGCCCGACCGGCGTCCAAGAACAGATTGGACTACATCTTTGTTTCGAGAAGCCTCTTCGATGACCAAAAAATTGCTGACGCTTCAATTCTCTATGGTGATTGCTCTACCGACCACCACCCTGTCACAGCACAACTGCACTCACCCCTCATCCCCACACAGTCCCCCCCACCCCCCCGTAAACGCTTCCGAAGGCTAAAGAAACAAGAATTGCTTCGTCTTCAAGGGGGACTGCAACCCCTCGAGGAATGGTGTGAGGACTTTAACAAACAGCTCCCTGACGTCCCGACCTCTGACCTGGTCCCGATAGTGGACGCCATTCTCCGAGAGTGCTCGGAGGCCTACCACTGGATTACCACGCCGGCGGGAGGGACAGCCCCGTCCAAAATCCAGAAAGAATTCGCCCAATTGGCCAATGCCCTCCCCCCAGCCTCCCACCCCCGTTTCGGAGAAAAAATGAGGCAGGTCAACGACTACCTCGATGAATGGCAGAAAGCGAAACAGAAATCGGCCCGGACTGCGTACACAGAGCGATCGTCCAGGGCCGCCAACTGAAGAGTGCCATCCAAAAACACCTCCGACCCCCGGATCAGGCTCCAATCTCCCTCAGGCGCTCTGACGGAACCCTTGCTACAGACACCAAAGAGGTTGCAAAGATGTTTGCGGATACGCTCCTCCACTTGGGAGGTTCGCCTGACTACACCCCCCCCGAAGATTTCACGGAGCCCCTCCTGAGCCACACCCCCCAGTGCCCTCCGGGCAGAGAAACTCAGGACATCCCGGACATGACATGGTCAGAGTTTACCAACATCCTCCACTCGGCTAACCCGCGCAAGGCGGGAGGAGACGACCACACTAACACCTACCTGCTCTCCGCCCTCCCCCCCCACCTGCAGACTCTCTTCTTTCTGGTTGTAAATTGCTTCCTGCATGAGCCCCTACGACCCCACTGGACGACCGCCCAAGTATGTTTGATCTACAAGAAAAAATGCCCCCACGACCCCGCAAACTACCGCCCAATAGCCCTGTTAAACACTGTGTACAAGCTAGTGGCCCGACATGCCGCCTCTGCCCTGCAACCTTCATCAGAGATCATTCCCTCATGCACCACAGCCAGCACGGGGGCATGCCTAATTTCCAAACCATGGACCACCTTTTCCACGTCACGGCAGAAATCGCCCGAAGCCCCCAGGCCTACCATTTTTACATAGATTTAACAAGGCCTTTAACAGCGTTCCCCACCCCACCCTCCGTGGGGTCCTCCACCACTATCGAATGCCGGCGGGGCTGGTTGACCTGATCAGTGGACTCTACGCCCACCCCCAAGACGCCCCCCTTGTCAACAATTTCACACCCTACCACTACCTCCAAACCAGGGGCCTCCGCCAGGGCTGCCCCATGTCCCCTGTCCTGTTCATCCTTTATTGTGACGTGGTGCTCCATGCAGCTTCTCAACCCTCTCCGTTGGAGAGACCCACCGAGACCTCTGCACACGCTTTCATCGATGACAAATTGTACCGATCACCCTCCCAGACCTACATCCAAAAGTTAATTGACTTCTATGACACGGACGCCAGGACATGGGGGCTCCAAATGAACTGTGACAAGTCAGAGGTGCACGCCCTGGGTGGCGTCCCACAGCATGACTTCCAGAGCCCAAGCGGCTTCACACTTTCTACAGTCGACCCGGATACCAAACAGCCACGGAAGGGCTAGAAATCCCTGGGGGTTTACATCTACAACGATAAGCACCCCCCGCAACTCCGACACCAAATACACTCGGAACTGAGCAGCTACTTCGTACACCTTTCCCCCGCTTTGCCTCACCCTCCCTGAGCTGGTTAAACTGGTGAATGTCCAACTGATACCAATCCTCACCTACCGCCTCATAGCCCACCCTTTTCTCCCCAGCGAAATAGATGAGCTCACGGCAGCGGTCTGGAAAGAGCTTGCTACGCATGGCAGAATCTCGCCCAAAGTCTCCACTAAGGACATATACCAGCCACGTGCTAAGCTGGGCCTAGGCCTCCGCCACCTGGGAACAGCGGTTCACAAGTCTTTTGTTGAGGCGGGACTAAGGTACCTAAACCAGGACGGAACCCCGGCCAGTTGTGCGGCAGTTAGAGACGCCCTCCTATCGACACGACAAAATGCCCTTCAAGATAGCTTCCTGGATGCGGCCAACCGCCTGAGTCTTCGATTCCACGCCCCTGGACCATGGAACCCCTGCCTCCCCTGTGAGCTACGCGAGCGAGAACGACTGTATGCTGCACCCCGAAATGCCCCCCCCACGCCTGGCCACGGTTACCAAAGTCTACAAAAAAACAGCCACCGTTTGCTTCGACACCGGGGAATCCGCTACCATCACGGAACGGAGTAATTTCACCTTCACCCCCCCCAACACCCCTCCTCTCCCCCCGGGTGACATAACCCACTACCACCTTTTCCCACCCTTCTCTTCCCCGCAAACCCGCAACCCCGACATCCCGGTTCCTCTTCAAGCGGACCTCATGGATAGCACCTGTGAAGGCCACTGGTTCCACCTGCCCAACCTCCGCCAGGTTCTAAACCATGAGGATCTAATGGGGTGGGGCCGCATTCAGGCGGCTAACCTCGTCGCCGAGCTCCCATTTGATGACACCGCGGGATCTATACGGATGGAAGCTCGGGAGATGGGGGCCATGGCAGCGCCGTCGCTATCTTTTGGCAACAACAGTGTTACGTCCTCTGCCGCTCGTCACCCTCACCCACTTCAGGGGGCTCCGAGCAATGGGCCATGGCAATGGCGTTAGTCCACCTTCCCAACATCCTCCCTCATACTCCGGTGGTGATCTTGGGTGATAACCTTGACACAGTCCAAGCGGTCAACCGAGCCGTCTCCAGCCCCCCCCCAGCGAGGCCGTCCACTTACACACAGGGTACACGAGACACTGCCTACACATCCCTCCTCGCTCCCCTCCCTCACCAGATCCATGTGGCTTGGATCAAAGGCCACGCACACTTTATGGGAAACGAGCTCGCGGACTATTTCTCAAAATGGGCCGCCCAAGCATTAATGTGGCACCCCTCCCTCCTACCCCCCCCCCCCTGCGGGAGTAGTCACTAGTGGGGGCCTAGCCCTCATCTCAAAAATTCCGAAACACCACACCCGCTCCCTCTTCCCGACCCACCCACACATGCGCCTGCACTACAGCACCAGCGCATGCTTTCTCCAACAGAGCAGCTTTTTCTCGGCAATCGCATTCAAGTGGGTGTCAGGCACGCATGGTTGTCAGGACTACGGACCTCACTGTGACACCAGTGACCGAACATGCCTCAAATGTCAAGGAATGCACCCGATGGATCCCATCTCATTCTGTGCCCTGTGTCCCACGATGCAATGGTTCCAACAGCGTCTCTCCAGCGCCTGGCCCCCCCCTTTTGATAAATTAGCACTCGAATGGTGGATAGCCAGCGACCGAGGGGACCGACGGCTCGCTACCAGAACGCTCGTCCAAAAAACGCTCCACACAACGCTTGCAACGTCCCCGTCAGGCAAGGACCCCGCTATGCATGCTAAGGACTTTGACAGCGCCCTGGTTAAACGCAACAGGGCGCTCACGCAGCTCATCGACGACGCCAACAAATTTCTGCACGACAACCCACCCGGGGCCATCGGCCCATCAGAAACCAGAAACAATTATTTTGATTCCCTGGGTGAATTCAGTACCTCCAGAGGCCATACCCCCCGGGACCCGCCAAAATACGTTCCCCCCTCGGCCCTGCCTGCGGCGGTGTTGACATCCCCGAAACGCAAAGCCTCGGATCAACCACAGCGGAAAAAACGCCCCCCCCCCGGCACCACCCAAGCCAGCAAAGCCCAGCGCAGCGCAACGCGCTCTGGACGCCTACCTGCAGCCTATTGGCCCCCGCCCCCCCCCCCCTCCTCCCCCTGCGCCACCCCGACGTGACGGAGCCCAGGCGCAGTACAAAGGGCGAAAGCGCAGTGAACCCGCCCCCCCCCCCCGGCCACACACCCTCCTGGTCCCAAACAGCCTCGGATCGACAGATTCTTCCCCCCGAACTAGCGACCTGAACCTGTTGTATGTCTCTGCTCATGCCTCCAATAATTCCCTACGATGTAGCTAGCTAATCCACCTTGACCACCGCCGAAAGTACCCTCTGTTAGCCAGATTTTGCTTACAGTTTCGAATGCACATCCAACTCCCTTGATATATCGCGTATATCACCCCCTCATGTGCCGGCGGACGCCCTACAGGATCTTGGGGCGCCGAGCACCCGAGTTTGCACTGACCCAATGGCGTAAGGGGCATCCATCCGGTGACTCTGCCTACTGGATTCTGCAGTAAAGTAGTTTTGCAGTGTAAATTTGATCGAACCGTCTTCACTGGACTCAAAATGTGTCTACGTGCAAAAAACCACAGCGAAAAAAACGCCCCCCCCCCCGGCACCACCCAAGCCAGCAAAGCCCAGCGCAGCGCAACGCGCTCTGGACGCCTACCTGCAGCCTATTGGCCCCGGTCCCCCCCCCTCCCCCCCCTGCGCCACCCCGACGTGACGGAGCCCAGGCGCAGCAAAAAGGGCGAAAGCGCAGTGAACCCGCCCCCCCCCCCCGGCCAAACACCCTCCTGATCCCAAACAGCCTCGGATTGACAGATTCTTCCCCCCGAACTAGCAGCTCGAACCTGTTGTATGTCTCTCCTCATGCCTCCAGTAATTCCCTAAGATGTAGCTAGTACCCTGACCACCGCCGAAAGTACCCTCTGTTGGCCAGGTTTTGCTTACAGTTTCGAATGCACATCCAACTCTCATGATATATCGCGTATATCACCCCCTCATGTGCCGGCGGACGCCCTACAGGATCTTGAGGCGCCGAGCACCCGAATTTGCACTGACCCAATGGCGCAAGGGGCATCCGTCGGGTGACTCTGCCTACTGGTTTCTGCTGTAAAGTAGTTTTGCAGTGTAAATTTGATCGAACAGTCTTCACCGGACTCAAAATGTGTCTACGTGCAAAAAAACAAGCCTGGCAGGTGTTGAGTGCAAGTGATGAGTGCTCACACTGCCTTCGAAGGCTGGTGCTGGCGTTAGTGAGTGTAGTGTAGTGGAGTCTCCTGTCCCGCGTGCTTTTCCTCGTGGGCAGGGGAGTGCGTTAGCTTTTGGCCTTTAGCAAAAATGGGCGTTTTGTATGCCCTTAGCACACTTGGCCACCCCCCCCCTCTATTAGGTAGGGCTTGTGCCGTCTTCCCCCAAGGATAGGCGCCAGCACAGAAATTGGGCGCCATAGGAGTGGTGATAGTACCTGATTAGGACCTTCGGTCCGACGTCAGCGAAGCCCGGTCTCCGGGAGCCACGCCGGGGAGAGAAGTGAGACACACACAGACATACGTAGCACACATAGTGGTATGGTAAACCCTGTAAGGAAGGGTAGAACCCCATGGGTCTGGACCAGTCAGGGGTCCTAACTGTGGGCTTGCTTGTCCCCAAGGAGGGAAGACACACCTTGCCTCATAACACCTTGCTTGTCATTCACCCCTGGTGTAGTAAGCCACCGTTCTTCGTTGGCTCCCCAAGGTCATTACATCAGGGCAGTCCCCATGCAACACATGGTCAACAGGGCATACACTCGCTGGGTGGCTGCAAACCTGATAAGCGGCCACCTGGTCCACGCTGGAAACCATAGGCACGGGCCTGCAGGGCACAGACAGGGTCAGTGCAGTGCTCAGTAAGCAGTAGTCTGTGAAAAACCAATGGCCTTCGGCCAGGGAGTGGTTGTCACGGGGGGCTAACGGTCTTGTCCTGCGATGCAATGCGGGGCAACTGTGACAACTGCTGTTACACCCATACACAGGCACGTCTGCACATAAGTGCTCACTGCACCTGTGAGGTTAGAACACAGTCAGTAGACTGACACAGGGAAATTAGTTTTTCCTTTTACGCTGGGAAAGGGTCTCAACACGGGTTAATAGCTGCCCTTCGTTGTTCTCAACGAGATAGGAGCGGAAGATGGGGTGGATACTCCCATCTGGCTGTATGAAGGCTGACATAGGTTCCCAGGTCGCCTCAGATAACCCATAGCCATCCCACAGGGTTAGAAATTTCCAGCGGTGTTTATACTCGTGGCGAGCAATACCTGCAACCACGTAGTAACCATCGACTGCCATCTCATCGGCAGTCATCCCTTCGAGTTCGTCTGCCTCCTCTGGACTGGGAGCGTTCTCTAGGTCTATACGCTCAACCTCACTGTCGCTGAGGCGCCACTCATCCCAAGACAAATCGTCAGGGGAGTGATAGTGCCTCAACTGTCTAGGTGCACACAGCAGTTCACGACCTAGACGTGGACTGCACCTGACATGGATCCTGGATCCATCTATCCTGATGATACGATAGGGTCCAAAATAAGGGTCCTGTAGGCAGTTACGTGGCCAGGAGGGTAGGCGTGAATGGTGACCCAAAACAAGGTCACCAACCTTGAAGCTGGCAGGTCGCCGTAGGCGGTTCCGTCGGCTCAGTTCACGGTCACGAATGTGTCTCAGGTTAGTCCCAGCCTGGTTAGCCAGAGACTGCTTGTGTTCCAGCCAATCCCCACAGGGCTCTTGAAGTCCTCAGGAAAGGGGGTTTTGAAGAACCATGCAGGTCGTCCTCCATGGAACAGTTCGTGGGGGGTGAAACCCGTAGAAGAGCTCCGCTGTGAGGTCATGGTCAGCACTGCCCAGGGCACTAGGCGTACCCAGTCCTTGGTACGCTCCTGTTTCATCAGGATTCTTAAGTTTTGCTCCACCACACGGTTCTGTCTCTCACAGAGAGGGTTAGACGTGTGGGTATAGGGCACACCTGTGGTTACCTCCACGTTGAGGGCATTTAGCACTCGTTTGTACCACCCAGTGTCACTGCGGATGCGTACATCTTCATCAGAGTGCACCTGCTTAGGTGCTCCATAGGGTTCGAACCATTGTTCGACCAACATTTTCACAGTCTGCTCACCTGTGATTTTCTCATTGCAAGCGAACACACGGGTGAAGCGAGATAGGCCACAGGTGACCACTAGGCAACTATCATAGCCGCCGAAGCGTGGTAGGCCGTGGATGAAAGCCACGTAGAGAACAGAGTTAGCACAACAGGGTATGGGTAAGCTGGAAATCAGGCCCCTATCCCTACTGTTGCTCTGCTTGCTGGCATGACAGCCACAAGCATCCACAATGGTCTGCATACGCGACCTCAGTTCAGTCAGGGTTAGACTAGAGTAGAAACACTCACGGAAGAAGTCCACTAAGCGATTAGCGCCAGTGTGACCAGAACTGAGATGGGACCACTGTAGGCACCCATCCAGTCGTGCCTCAGGCACAACAGCCCGGTCCTCGTAGAAGAGGTACTGATTGTTTTTATACCACTGGTGCCCGTCAATGACACGGGGTTCGAGACCAGTGCTGAGGGTTTGGAGAATTTCTTTGTACTCTGACTGATAGTCGGTTAGACTCCAACCCTCCAGGATTCAAGCAGTGCGCATGGACAGATCAAGATGGACATCCATACGCTGGAAAGCCTCTCTGGCGAGCGCCTCAGAGTTCTCACCTATAAGCGCCTCGAAGTTATTGCGCGATATATGGTCAGACAGTTCATTTTTTATACCGGGGATATGATGAACTGTCAACCTGAACTGGCTCACGTAAGTCCACCACCGCTTTAGTTTTGCTTTCTCTGGCGGTGGGCCCTTCTGAAAAGACTTCACAGGTTCCTGGTCACATGGCCAGACAATAGGATTAGATCCCAGGAGTCGGGATTGTGACGAAAGCACCAACATACCGGCCAGGAGTTCCTGGTCATAGGTGCTGTAATTGGAACGTGCTTGGTTCCATTTCCAATTCAAATGTCCTAGTGGCACCAGCCGCCACTCACTGGTAGGATAGTCATGTTTCAGCGAGTCATCACAGTTCGGTCCACTAGTATGATAATGGCAGTGGGTTAGTTCAGCGGGGTTAAGCTCTTGCCATTGGTAGATTGTTCCACCCCCCCCTACATCACTGGCATCAGTGATCAGGACTATCTCGCCCTTAGGGCGGGGCAACCCAGGCAGTTGGAGGAGGCAATTTTCTTCTTCAACTCCTGGAAACATTCCTCCTCCCTGGCGGTCCACCTCCAGGGAGTAGTTTTCTCGATTAGGTCAGTGAGGGGGGCAGAGGGGTAGGTAAAATTGTGGATGTGACGCCGATAGAAATTACAGGCGCCCACAAAATTCCTCACATCGTGTAGACCCTTCTTAGGGTCATCGCAAATCTGCATGTCCTGTAGGGGCTGCATCTTAGACGCGGCTGGTTTCCACCAGCTGTACCCCACGTCAAAACCCAAATATTCCATCTCCTCTTTCATAAACTCACATTTTTCGAGTTTGATTCGGAGATGGTTTTGTTGACAAACAATGAAAAATTCACGGAGGAGAAGGACATGGTCCTCTTGGGTATTAGTACCCAAACTCACGTTGCGATGTGGGCCTCCATTTCTGCACCCAGAGAAATCAACTCCTGTACTAGAGGCCTGCGCCTCAGTATGTACAAAATTTCGTTCATTAGCTCCTGGAAGAGCGCTGGGGCATTAGCCACCCCAAAAGGCATGACCTTCCATTTAAAGACACAACCCTTAGGGGTTATAAAAGCTAGCAGCTCCTGAGCTGCGGCGGTTAGGTCCACCTGCCAGAAACCAGAGCGTTTGTCCATTTTGGTCTTGTACCTGCATTTGGCAATACGCTCCAGGGTATTTTCCAGGTTAGAAATACTCCCTGAGTGGTTCTGAGTTTTCTTGTTGACCTCACCATAGTCAACAACCAGTCGAAGGGCAGTCGACCCTGGTTTAGCAACCAGGAAACAGGGACTGCAGTGATGGGGGTAGTCCCCCTTCTTATATTCTTCAACGAGGCCAGCATCAATACATTCCTGGATCTGGCGCTCGATTTTTTCAACCTGTTCCTGTGGAGCGGGATAGGGACGACGCCTCACTCGCGTCTTTTCAAATTCAGGTTTCAGTTTCAGGTCCATCTGGACCAGTTTTTTACAACAGAGGGGGGGCAGCAAGGCGCCGAACACCTCCTCATAGGTTATCAGCAGTTTCTTCAGTCGGGGGTCAAGGTTGAGACTCTCGAGTTTCTGCAGGAAATCCTCCTCAGCATGGAGGTTGCTCTTTCCATGTTCTTTCTTTTTCTGCCGATCAGCAGTTTCGGCAGGCACAGAACCATCGTCCCACTCAGGGGGACATTGCTGCCCATAGTGCAGAGAATACACTAGCGGTATCTCAGGATCAGGCAGCGTATAGGAATCATAGTCCTCCTCAGACCAGATGGAGGATTTCCAGGTCTGTCTGAGGTATTGCAGCCGCTCTTGGCGCTCAATACCTTCGGCCTTCAGGTACAACAGCCGCCGGAGTTCCTGAGTGTCATGCTCAGACAGTGGCATGTTATTAGAAGCAGGCCGCGCCAGAGCATCAGGACTCCGGGCCACGGGTTCACCTGTGTCCTGTGTGCATAGGCTGCATGTGTAGCACTGGCTTCCCAACAGGGGGAACGGGTTCTGAGGAGGACTCTAGATCTACCTCCTCCAGCAACAGCTGGGCTAGGAAGGCACTGTGTTTTAGGTCAATACAGCTGGGATCAACAGTAGGGATAGTGCTGGCGATCTCAGACAGTTGGTCGTCAGCATCCTCCTTAACAGCCGCAGGTTCCAGATAGCCATTGGGAGATTCACACCCTGTAAGTGTGGCAGATAGGTGCTCAGGAGATCGGTTTTTGAGATCAAAAAGGGTCAGGCCACGATTCTCGGCCATGACCTCTTTTAGTAGCACCTGGTCTAGGTCACACAGGGGTACAGGATTGAGAGATCCATCAACGATGGATAAGAAAGTGGCCCACTCAGGGGCCCGCATAGCTGTGTCTGAGTCCTCAGGCACATAGATGGGACCGTCGGGGAGTTGCACTCTTCCGACGGTCATTCGATCTAGCATACGGCGCCAGTAAGCGTTTTCAGCAGAGCAGCCCCAGTCAGGGGTGCACATGACAACCCTTCCTCCATCGTAAGCGATTTTGGTTAGAACCTTCGCGAGCAGGGAGAAGGGAGGGTTAGCATACGCTAGGCCCATTGCTTTCCAGAAGAAACGGAAAGCGTTGTTTAAATGTTTCGAGCAGTACAACTGCATGGTGTGCTGTTGTCGGCTCGCAGACAATTCCACCTGGATCTCATCCAGGTTTACCTGAAGGGCCGCCAGTCCATTTTCAAGAACGTGACGGCCCAATTGGTAGTTTTTAGTACGATAGTTAGTCTTGGATGCGTAGCGCAGCCCAGACTCTTTTCGTCCTGACAGCTCCAAAGGTACGGAGAAGAGCCCACTGCCGAAGTTGCAGTGCAAAGAATAGGGGCGCTGGAGAGACAGCATTTTTACCTGGGGGTTTCTTCGTAGGAAGTCGGTACCAATGACGATGTCAAAGGCGTCGGTGTCCAGCACTCTGCAGTGTTTGGTCACAGTTTCGTCACCCAAGCATATAGTCACATCGACTCCCCCCAAGGAATGGATGGTACGCCCATCCCCTACTCTTATGGCCACGGTCTTAGTTTTCTTGAAAGTCCTTAGCAGGCGCCGGGCCACTATGGAAAGTGTTGCACCGGTGTCAAGCACCGCTCGAAAAACTTGATCCCCAATTTTCACAAGGATCCAGAAAACCAAGTCCTCCTCTTCGGAGCCGCCCCCCTACTCCTCATCAAGGAACTTGACATCCACCCATGCAGCCATGAGGGACTTGGTCATCCAGGCCAGTCGCCTCTTCTTGGAGTTATTCCCCTCAGGGGAAGCGTTATCCCCCTGTGGGCGCCTCTTGGGGTCACTTGCGGCAGGAGGGGGAGTAGCAACGGGCGCTGATGAGCGTCTCTGGGGGTTAGGGGGTCCACCTTTGCCACCCCCCTTGCCACCTCCTTTACCACCTTTATCCCCATTCGGGGAATTTCTGTTTGGTGTTTGGGTCTTCTGGCGTTCAGCCTCCTGTCGCTTGAGTTTATCACTCTCGCGTTTCTTTATGTGACATTCGTCTTCGTAGTGACGACGTTTGCCACAATAGCCACAGCTGATGGTACACCTGAAATGATGCTGATGGGTCACAGGTTTCCCATCCTTGGTATGCTGCTGTCGTTTCATCTGCAGCATACAGCTACTGCGCCGATCGCAGTCAGAGGCATGACAAGGCCCCCCCTTGTCATTGACAGGTTTGCAGTAGAACAGAGGGGGTGTACCTGCATCAGGTTTAACCTCATTCATGGCACGTAGGTTACCCCTCCCTTTACCACCTCCCTGGTTGGTGTTAGTCGGATTTTTAGGCCCTTTCCCTTCGCCACGTTCGGGGGTAGGGGTACCACCTGGACCCAAGTGCTTCTTGAGGAATTTCTCCATGTTGGAGTCATTCTCCCTCTCAAGAGCTCGCTCAATCAGCAGGTCCACCAGTTCGTCGTACGAGTGGGTCCGGCTTTTCCTCTCAGAGGTAGGGCGGCAGTCATCCCACGTACGTAGGGGAATCTTACTCATGAGCCACAGGTGGGGCTCAGTGGCTCCGTAGGAGCCCATGTTCATCCGTGAAAACAGATACTCCAGGTCGCACACGTATTCAGAGACTCGCGCAGCGGAAGGAAACTCAGGGAGCATAGGTAGCTCCTCTATCTGTGTGCGCACACGGAGGTCAGTCTCATAGACTGGGAACGTTTTCTCCGATCCTTGGAGTACCTCTACCCAGGTTGAACAGGGTTTCACAATCTGTTTCACCTGTTTTTTGCAAAAGATTCTTTTTGCAGGAGCGTTTCAGCAAGGAGCATTTGGTGGCCACATCCACATGGGATTGGCCAGTGAGCAAAAGAAACTCAGCGAATTCTTCTGCCCATTCAGGCAGATTTTTCGGGTCGAACTCCGGCAGTTCTAGCTGGATGTTCGCCTGGGCAATAGGTCTGCCCATCTTCCCACCCCCCGGGGTTAGGCCAGAAGGAGAAGGAGATACGCCGGCAAAAGGTACCAGGGCTGACAGCCCTCTTTTCTCAGTCTCCGTCACCGGCACGTCCTGTAGTTCAGCAATAGGGACTGTTCTGGCGCGAGGATGAAAAGGGCTCGGGCAAGTGACCTTGGGTAGCAACCTGGACACCCTTGATCTTTTGAGATCATCAGCCAACGTGCTCAATCCGGGTGAAGGTGAGAGTAGCGCTGGCTTGGGTAAGGGTTCAGTGATACCCAATTTAGCCTTGACAGCCTCTGACAGAGCTGTGACATCCGGGTCTTCCGATCTGGATAGAAGTTTGGCCAAAAGTTCGGCCGTACGATCCAGAGCCCCATGGGTGGGCTCTGGACGAAGAGGATCCATTATCAGCAGGTCTGGATGCCTTGCTTACGGGTGTTCGTGTACTCTCGGTCGTCTCGGTAGTGATACTGTGTCCGCCATGTCTGTAGATGGCCCAGAATAGAGGAAGGAGCCCATCTCAGTTTGGGGCGGCGACCCGAGAGCATCAAGAGGTATTTCTCCATCTTCTCCTACGGTGGACTTGTGGTACTCTTTGTGGAGCATGAACTCGCCCATCCTCCTTCGTAGGTCCTCTTGTTCTTCAGAACCAACTCCAAGTACGGTAGAAGACGAGGCCGGACAAGCCGACCGGGCGATGGAAGCTTCGACACGCCTGCGGAGCCTTTGCAGGCTGTCTTCATCATGGGCCGCTAAGGTTTCCATGGTTAATGGGATTGTTCTGGGCGGATTTAGTTCCGCCCTTCTGTGCTCTGGATCTTCCTGAGACCCAGATGCTGCTCTGAGTGGCGGTTCACTCTTTGGGTGGGCTACACTGCCATGTTGCACTTGTACAGTTCTGATCGGCCAGGTTCGGGAGGACAGTTGAGTGGACATGTTCAATGTGCTTTTCAGTGTGCTCTTCTTGTGCTTCTGCTCAGAGTCGGTTCGAAAGGTTCTCAGGGTTTGCCTCTGCTACCAGAAAGATGTCCTTGATTAGTGCCCTATAGATTTTGATGAAATCCTGCAGGTTTTTGATGGTGAAATCCCAAAAACCAAAGGAGCAAGTAGAGCAAGAACAGGATGTGGATCGAATCAATGAATAGTTTGAAATCCAGTGTGACACAGAAGGGCTGCAGATAGACAAAGCAGGTATAAACACAAAGATTCAATCACAAATGGATAATACAAAAGATTTTATATGAAAACTGGGCTGACTCTAGCCTCAAAGATAGCATCAAGCACTTCATGTGCACTCTTTTGGGTGAAATGGTGCTGGTTAGGAATGTGGGGCATAGGTGTCAGGCCAGACACAGAATATGACTTGGCCAAGCAACTGAATTCAGAAACAGTTACAAAGTAGAACTACATTAAGTGGTAGTAACAATTGAGTATAGGGGTCTCCGGGTGGGAGACCACTAGGGTTAACCTCCAAGGCCTAAAGCATGAAATGCCTATTCTATTTCGGTATATCCTCCATGAAGGAAGATACCTCCGCTCAGTTGAGTGGTAGGGGTGAACTTCATGGGGGGCTAGGGTTACAACCCTAGTTACTTTGAGAAAGTGTACTTTAAGCTTCAAAAGAGTGATAAAAATGCTTCAGTTAGTCTTAGCATCAACAAAGGGGTTGTAAAGGGGGCTTGGCCCGGATCAAACCCTCCAAGAAAGACAAGGCAGTAACATTCTCTTACTTCAGAGGTTTTCCTTAGATAAATATTATGAGCCCAGCGTTAGCCATGTGTACTCGATACATGGTAGGATATGGGCAGACCCACATATCCGCCACAAAGAGCAGTGCCTCTCGGGCACCTGCATACACAGGCTATAAACCAGGAACATGAGGTGAAATCTCAAAGCATGGCACTCACAAATTGTGTCCCAAGGACCCGTGGAGTGAAGCTCTCATGTACCACTCTTCTGGTCGTAATTTCCATTGTGCAGATGATTGTTCTTGCAGAAATGTGGCTGAGGTCGAATCGCTACAGCACAAATTCTACGAACTTCAACACAAGCAAGAGAAGTTGGAGCGTGCCTTAGCGACGGCACGACCACTCAGAGAGGAGTTTCGGACACCTACAAAAGAATCAAGGCATCGTGAAGTCCCAACTATGCAGTTGGAAACCCCTTCATTTGATTTGGAATTCGACACAGATAACGATGAGGATTTCCCAGAACAACCGGGAAACGGTGGCGTAGGGCTAAAGAGCCGATTGACTGGAAACGTTTTGGAAGTTACACCCCCCAAGACCACTACCTTTTCCTATCAGCCACCTTTCCATACATGATGCCCAGCAAGTGTGCTAACAATGGTCCGCTTGCGTAGGCAAAAACTATCAGATCCTCCACGGCAGCTATCTCAACCCCGCAGTTTTGCGCTCATCCGGCCTCTTTTAAAAGGCTGGAACAGGATGTGATGCCGACTTATGATGGGACAGACAAGAAACGCCCTCTTGGTGGGACCGCCGACAATTGCCGGAGAGCGAGAAAGCCAATAAATTATTGGCTGCTTTTAAGGGACAGCTACACAATCACATCGAGGACAAGACGAAAGAGCACCAGGGTAGCTTGACATTTGAAGAAATGATGGAATGCGTGGCCCACAATTTTGGTCGCGTGAAGTCCACCACCCTCTGTGATGATTTTAGCGATACCCCCAGTCCATCAGTTTGCAATCCTTCTGGGCTGTAGTTTTTCCAAGTAAAACACAACACGCGTAAGGATAGATATTTGGCTGCTTCCGGGAGCATCTCCCTTATAGAAGAGCGGAGCATCATTGAGAAGAAATCGCCTGTTTGGCTGTTGAAGCAAAAGAGTGATGCTAAAACAGACAAACAACTTCCGAAATATTGGATCACCATTGAGGGTTTGCCCAAAGGCCAAAGCGCAGATGACATCGCACGCCTGCTACAGGCGGCAATGCTCTAGGATATTCGTGAATCCTTTGAGGAGCAACGCCAATATTGGGTCCCATTTGGCCAACAAAGGGCACGTAATGATTTCTTGGCCTGGTTCACTCATAAGCAGCGTCGGGCAACTGGGAGGCCCCTTTTTGCCTCGGAACGGACATTCGAGTTTCATGGTGATCGCTTGTTTACTGAGTTGTCTCGTATTTTGGCTACACTGGAACCTCGGGATGAAAACCGGCAAGCCGCTGGCCTCCTTTTGGATGACACCACAGTCCAAGAAGGTAATGATTGTCTACCGATTCCTGTAGTTTCACACATGCTTGCACGCTCTGAACCAGTGCGTAGTCAGCCGGAAGCACCCAGTGTACCGCCAACCCAGCCAGCGGCCCAAGCACCTACCCAAAGACTCCATGTTTCGCCACCACCCATTTCCGAGCCATTGCTCAGCCCTCAAGTAGGTGATCAGCATGTAAGCGGTACTTCCTATACGCCTACCAAGGGCTGAAGGACACTAGCAAGGACGCGGAACTGGTTGAGGACCACCTCCCTACTTCTATTCATCAAGGGGCAAGCAATCTACAATCTGACGAGGACACAGAGGACAAGACCAAGCTCTTGGATCGGAGAGTACAGAAGCTGATCAGGACCTACCTAGAGGTGTTCGGTGAACTACCCCCACCAGCCTCCTTTCACAAGCTGGTACAGATGGACCTCAAGCTGAAGCCCGAGTTCATTGGTCACAAGATTCGTAGGAGACCCCATCCGGCTCCTAAGGAGCAGCCCGATGCGATTCAGTGACGGGTACAAGAGTGCATGGACGCTGGCGTAGTCCTGGAGTACAAGGATGGGGACTACCCTCAACACTGCAGCCCCTGTTTCCTGGTGGCTAAAACTGGGTCTACAGCCAAACCGCTGGTGGTGGACTATGGAGAGCTGAACAAGAAAACGCTGAATCACTCGGGGTCTATTCCTAATATGGAGTCAACCCTAGAGAAGATAGCCTCCTGCCGCTACAAGCCGAAGATGGACAAGCGGAGCGGTTTCTGGCAACTGGACCTGACGCCCAATGCCCAACAGTTTCTGGCGTTCATCTCCCCGCAGGGGAGGGTGCTCAAGTGGAAGGTCATGCCCTTTAGCGTGGCCAACGCACCAGCTCTTTTTCAATACCTAATGAACAAGATACTGCCCATCCTACTTGGGAGACCTGTGGTGCAGGAGCTCATATCCCAAGGCGCCCAGACGGAAGCATACAACGACGATGTATGCCTGGGAACGAATACTCAACAGGACCACCTAATCCTCTTGGGTGTGTTCTTTGCGGTCTGCCAGGAGAACCAGACTAGACTCAAGTTGGAGAAGTGTGAGTTCATGCAAGAGAGCATGCAGTACCTGGGGTTGACATTGTAAGTAAGTAAGTAAGTAAGTAAGGGCGGCCGCGTCCGCAGCCTCATCTGACTACTCCTTGTTTGTTTTACATGGTGGCCGCCTCTGGCGGGAAGGAGTGCTCTCCACCATCAGTTCCCCTGGCGACCCCTGTCCCACCTCACGGCCGAGAACTTCAACCAGGTTCCCTTGGGGCATGACCGGTGGTAGGCTCCCTTCAGTCGCTGCCCTCACGGTTTCAGCTCCTTCCGGTCACCCTTTGAAGGATCCCCCGGCCTTCCCCCCCTAGCACAGCCTATTGGGCGCCTGCAGGCGGGTTTCCTGTGGATAGCCCTCGCCAACAGCGGAGCATTTCTCTCTGTCAACCACATTCCATCACTCCCCATCACCCACGGGCTGGAGTACCCACTCGGCTCCCGGATGCACTTGGTTGTCGTCCATCCACAGCTGGAGGCCAGGGGGCGACCCTTTACACGTTCCCCCCAGTTCCTGCTCACGCGTGAACCTACGTGTACTCAGGCCATTGACCCGGGGACCTCAAGGTCAACCCTCACCCCTGCGGACACCTCACGGCTTTCCCGGAGTTCACGGCACTTTCCACACTTCCCGTGGCCAGGTTCCCCACCGTTGGCCCATGGTTCACCACTCCATGGCGACTGGTTTTTCAATCCCATGGGGCTGTTGCCGTTGCGCTTTCGGCCTCCCTGCCCTTCCCATGTCCCATTCCCCTTTGCCTCATCCCGGTACCGGCCCGTTCCCAGCGTCCCATGGACTCCCTACCCCGTCAGGCCTTTGTGCGGCCCTAGCCACACGCCCTTCTCCGCCCCGTCCCCTTGTCCCTTCATCCCGTGTTTATACCCCACCGGGTCGCCTGCTACCCTGTGGCGCTGGCCCACTGGGGCCTCTTCCTTCCGGGGACCACTTCGCGCGCTTAGCACGGGTCGCTCCCTTCCCGCCCCCGTCTCTTTTCCCTGTGCCGCGGTTGTATCTCGCGCGCCCTCACGCGCCTCAGGGCCTCCGTCCTGTCTTCAGACCTGTAGGCCGACCTGGGGTGCCTCCCCAGACACCCCTTCTGGAGGACTCCCCCGTCGTCCTCTCCCGCCGGCCGCCCCTCCATCAGTTCCCTGATGGTCTGGCGGGGCGGCCGGTACGGCTCTATGCGGGTCATCGGCATGGTGCTTCTCTGTGAGACATTGTGTTCCTTTGCGCCCTCGTTGGCCCCCTGTTACTCCCACCCCCCGCACCCTGCCCCCTCTATGTGCCCTTCCACTGGGTCCGCCCGTCCTGCTGTTTTTTTTTTTTTTGTGGTTCTGTGCTCGCATTCCTTGCTGCTCCCGCGCGCCCTGCGTGTGCCCCCTGCTCTTCTCCGTGCTACCCTGGTCCCGCTGCCCTGCGCCCCCTCTCTTGCCTGTCTCCCCTCCCATTCTCCTTGTCGCTGTCGACCCTGCCTGTACGTCTGCCCTCCCTGTCTGTGCCGCGCTGTCACTCGTGTGTGCCACCCGCGTGCTCTACCCCTGACCCTCCCCCTTGCCCCTACCCTTTCCCCTGAGTGCTCCCTCGTTCCCCGCCTCTCACCCCATCCTGGCTGCCTGGCGCCCTGTGTGTGTGGGGGGGGTGTATCTGCGGTCTGTACTGTGGCCCTGTACCCACCATGCGCCGGAGACGCTTGTCCAATTCCCGTCGCTGCATTTGCATTGTGGAGCCCAGCCGCATAGCCAAAGGTTCGCACCCCGTTGCACTTCGTAGGTGTGCCATGGCGCCGGTGGCCACCAAGGCCTGGCGTGGTCAACCCCTCTGAGCATGGCGCACGTAAGCTCAATGTTTTCAATGCAGCACCTTCCTGCCACGCAGAGAGCTTTGCCGCCAGAGAGCCATGCCGCTCGCCTCTCCTGCTAGTCAGAGCCCTGGCGTGCTGCACCCGAGGGGCACAGCGCTGCTCCACGCCTTCGCCGGCCGTTCTCGCCAGTCACAATCTCGCGCTCTGCTCTGTCACTGTACCACATTCCGATACTGCTTCCCGTCTGCTGCCCGTTCTGCCCCACACTGCTCGCCGTACCCACGATACGTCTCGCGTCCCACTGCCTGGTTGCTTCCTCCGCACTCGCCTGCGCCCCCGTACTCCGCCGCCCCATCTCCCCTCTCCCCCGCCGCTGGTCCTGTGCTCTCCGCCTGGGGTTCTCGTCCGCGTCCGCCATCACCACATCCCCCTCCACTTTCAGCCGTGTCCCTGCCCTCCTCTGCGCACCTGCACCTCTCTGCTCCCCTCCTCCTCTCCTCGTGTTCGCCACATCCCCTCCTCACCCTCCTCCACCTCCGCCGACCCCCCGCGTCCGCCTCCCCGCATCCCATCTGCCTGTCCCTCCGCACGCCCCTGGCCCCCTGCCCCTAGCGCTCCCCGTTCCTGCTCCTGCCCGGCCCTACGCGTCGCCACCGTACCGCCCCTCCCGCTGCAACAGCTCTCGCAGCATCTGAACCCTGGGCTTCTTCCCCCTCTCCTGGGGACAGTCCAGGCGCACCCCCGGGAGCGCCGCCCCCAGCATCCTCCTCCACCGCCACTCTTCCATCTCCGGCCCCCTTTCCCTGGGCCTCCCCGCCCTGCCGACCAGGTCACTGAAGGGGCGGGGCCCTCTCTTCTCCCGCCTCCCCCTCGTCTTCCCTGCCCACTTCACGTAGCCGGCCAGCTCCGCCACGTCCCCCTCCGTCCACCCCGCGACCGTCCCGGGTCCCCTCCGCACCGGCGGCGGCACATACTGCCGCGGCGGCGGGGACTCCGAGTCCCAGTCCGTCGGCGTCGGCTCTGGACTGGGGCTGGCCGTCCGCGGTGCCCCCTCCGCCTCCCTTGCCCCTCGCTCCTCCCCCCTGCGCCGCTTCCCCCTTTCCTCCCCTGCCTCCTCGTCCTCCTCCCTGGCCCTTTTCCCTGACGGCGACCGCCCCTCCACATCCGCGGAGGGTGTGTCCCCTTCTGGATCCGGGAGGACCCTCTGGGCCCCCTGGGCCACCGCCTCCTCCTCCTCCCGCACCCTGCGCTCCCGCGCCGCCACCTCCCTGTCCCTGGTCGCCAGCCTCGCCGCCTCCCCCCTGATCCGCCTCCATGCCCTTTCCTGCATCTCTCCCTCCTGCTCCGGTCGGATAGCCGGCTGCCGGAACGGCACCAGCGGGGTATCCTCCCGCCCCCTACCCTCCTCTTGTCGTCCTCCCTCCCTTTCCGCCCTCTCAACCCCCTCCTGCCGTCGCCGAAGGTCCGCCCACGCCCTCTGCAGCTCCTCCACTGCCTGTGCTTCCCCTCCCTGCGGCCGGTCGGTCCCTTCCGTCCTCCCCTCCCCCGCCCCGCCCACCTCACCCTTGACCCTGGCCTCCCTCTCCCGCATGCTCCTCTCTGCCTCCCCTAACCTCTCCCACGCCCTTCTGTGCTCTTCTCCCTTCCCTTCCTGCGCTCCCCACGCTGTCCCATTGGCCTGCTGGTGTTGCTGCATGTGCGCCTGTGGCTGCATGCCCGGGTACGCCGGCAGGGGCGGGTACATCACCCCCATTGCCGGGTATGGTGGCGGCAGGAACGGTGGGATGTTTGGTGGGACGGCTGGCGGGACGACGCCTCCCCACCATCCCAATCCCGTCCCTGGGAACACCGGCGAGCCCATGTACCCAAGCCCACCCCCCTTCCCCTGCCCCTTGCCTTGTCGCCCCATCCTCCCGCGTCCCTTGCCGCCTACTCCATGGAGTCCCGCCCTCCCCTGTCCCTTCCCCTGTAGTCCTTGTTGCCCCGCTCCTTTCCCGTGCTTGCCCCTGCTGGCCTCTACCTGTTCCGCACCACTGCCCTGCACCGCTGCGCTGCTCTGCTCCGCCTGCCCCCCCCTCACCCCCGTCCTCCCCTGCTCCATGTCCAACTGGTAGATGGTGTCCGGCCCCTGCTCTGGGGGCTGGCGGCGACGGCGCTGGTGCTCCACGTGCGCCAGCGCCTCATACCGCGCCGTCTGCTGGCGGCGTGCCTCCCTCTCCTCCTCCGCCCTTACCGCCGCACTGACCCGTGGGGGCGACCTCGGTGGCGGCTGCCTGAACGAGCGTTCGGGCTGCGGCCACTGTCGCCCCCGTCCACTCCCTTTTCCCCCCTTTCCTGCCAGGTGTCCCTTCGCGTGTACAGCCCCCGACGTCCCTGCCTGCCCTTTCCCTCCCTTGCCCGTCCGCCCTCTCCCTCCGGTGCTTACGCTGCTGTCTCCGCTCCCTGCCGCTCCCGCCTCCAGCTGCTTGGGCGCCCTTGCCTTCCTCCTGCCTCCGCACCTCCGGGAGGATGGACTTCATGGCAGCCGCCGGCACATTGGGCGCCGACGGCTGTCCTGGGCCTCCCTCCACCGTCATCCTCCCTGCCCCCTCCCCCTTATCCTCCGACACCTCGAGGATGTCGGCAATTACCGACTCCCTCTGACTCCTCCACTCCCTCCTCCTCATACCCATGCCCGCCCTCACATCCAGGACGTTGAACGGGTCCGCCCCTGTCCCTTCCGCCGCCCTTTGCCCCTGCCCCTCCCCTTGCCCTTCAGCCCCTGCCGCCACCCCCTCTGCCCCGCCCTTCCCCGCCTCCGCCTGTCCTCCCTTTTCCCTCCCCTCTCCCTTCCCCACCACGGCTCCTTCCCCCCTCTGTTGCCCTGTAGCCCCCGGCCCTTCCTCCCTGACCGTCTCCGGGCTCTCCGGAGACGAGGGCGACGACACGCCCGCAGACGTCGCGGAGGATGCCGGCAAGGGGGGCCACGGGGCTGCGCCCGCCTGCATGCGGGCCACTTCTGCCCGCACTGTCGGTGGCTGGCTGGGCTGTGGGTCAGGCTTGTGTGACATTGCGCTGCACATGGGATCATGCCTGAGCCCTGCGCCCTGTCGCTGTTTTCCCCCACCTCCTCCGCCCTTTACCCCCGCTGTTCGCGCGCCCTACGTGTGGGGTGCTCTGTCATATTATCTCCGCTGCCTCGGACGCTCCAGTCCGTGGCACCGGGTTCACCCCCGGACGGTCCAGTCCTGGGGCTCGTGCCTTGCTTCTTTCCGCCCCGGATGCTCCAATCCGGGGCGCCTTTTTTTTTTCTACTCTCTCCGTTGCCTCGGACGCTCCAGTCCGTGGCACCGGGTTCAACCCCGAACGATCCAGTCCGGGGGCTAGGGCCGTGCTTCATTTCTCCCCGGATGCTCCAATCCGGGGGGTCTTTATGTCGTACTCTCTCTGCCGCAGTCTGCACTGTCGCCGTCCTCGTCCCCGCTTCGCTTTCCCCGCTTCTTGCTCCGCCCTACGACTCTGCGTGCCCAGTCCCGGACGCTCCAGTCCATGCGACGGGTGCTTCTGCTGTCCCTTTCCCTCCGGTCCCCCTCCTGACGTCCCCCTGCGCGGTGAAACCGTACACCCGTCCTGCCCTCATATCTGCCGGATTCTCTTTCGTCTGCGTGCCATCAGGCGGTCCCTCTGCTCGTCTCCCTCTCTGTCCTCCCTTCCCGTCTCTCCCCCTGACCGCCTTGGCCGCCAATCTGGCCGCCTCCGTACTTCCATCTCCGTGATTTTTGGGTTGTACCTGATCAACGCCATCTCCACCCGCTTGGTGACTGGATCACGCTTGTCGTCCGCCCATGCCTCCAACTGCGTCTCTCTGCACGCCATGCGTTCCTGGAGAATTTCCACCATACGCCGCAACAACCTGTGCGCCATGGCCTCCGGTGCCATCGTATGCTCCTGGAGTGCCCGCCACAGCGGTTTCACTATCACCATGTGCCACAGTCCCTTGCGGTGCCCTTCTTTCCCCAGCTCTCTCTCCACTGCGCTTCTGCCTCTTGCACCCTTCTTGAGCAACAGGACGTCCTGATCCCGAACCAGTGGTTCCTCGATCCCCTTATACTGCGCACACCGCATGAAGTGCTTGTATGTTTCTTGCCCTTGGCCACAGTGGCATCTCATGTACTCCTCCGGGAGGTCCATACCCTTATGTGTGTACCACCTCATGATTGTTTTCGCACCGGCACCCGCCCCGTGATTGCCTGCAGCCTTCTGGTCTGCAGTCTTTTGGGCAGCGATTCTGGCCTCAGCACATTGGGGTAGTGGACCCGCTGTCCCACCTTGCCCTCCAAGTACTCGTTCAGTTCTACCACCTCCGGCCCCCCTCGTACTTGAGCTAGCATGTGCACCGGCTGTGGATACACCCTTAGTTCCTGCTTGCCTCTGTCCTCCTCCACCACCCACCTGGACTTCTCCTCGTCCCCGACCCTTGGAGGTATATGCACCAAGTGGAGGTGCTCCTTGCTCTCTGGCACCCTCCACTCTGGTTCCTGCTCCTTATCCACTGCTTGCGCAGCCCCATCCGCCTCATGATTCCCCACTCCCGCCCTGTGTGACTCCTGTTTCACCAGGTGTATGACCAGGAGCACTTTCTTCATCTCCAGCCCGTGCCATATCGCGTACATCTGTGACGACAGTCCCGTGCCCAGGGCCTCATGCAGTGGCCTGTTGGCCAGTCTCCTGAGGGACGCCATGTCCGCCTCCGCGTCCACCCCCATCCACACTTCTCGTACGTCCTCCCCTATCTCCCCAACCACGTCCGCCACCGCCTGCACCTCTCCATGGGACGCTGCTCCGTACACCATCTTTTCCACCACACTTTCCGTCACCTGTCCCACCCCCTTGACCCTTACCGCCGCTGCCCCCGCTATGGGCGGCTGTCCTTCCACCGCGGACCCGTCCAGGAATAGCACCACCCTCTCCTTCGTGGGCTCCGGTATGCGCACCACCTCCCTCGGGTAGTGGCAGTACACTTTGTGCCTCCCAATGCCATACTCTCGTACCCCATCCCCGATGCTTAGCTCTCTCACCCCTCTGTACACCGCCCACTTATTTTCCGTCCTGGCCTTCCATCCCTTCGTCATCACCAGTCCGTGACACCATGCCCTGTCCCCTTTCGCCCTGCCCTGCTCCAGGTATGCCTGTACCAGAACCAAGTACCGTACCCTGTCTGCTGGCAACCCGTGGACCGTCAGCCTGATCCTCCTGGCACTCCCTCGCCACTTGTGGCCCACGGGCACTATGGGCGCCTCCTCGTCGGGCCTCCCCGTGTCTGTCATCCGGAAACTCACCGCCACTCCATCATCCTCTTCTTGCAGTCCCCGCACTGTGTCCCATCCCAACTGGACCCCTGTTCTTTTCCCCTCCTTTTCCTCTCCCCACCAGACGTCCACGTCCCCCTGGGCCTCCTCATCCTCCCGCACCTCCTTGGGCAGCCGCAGCACCGGCCCCCACCACTACCCCCTGGTGTCCGTAGTGCGCATGGTCGCGTTCGGGAACGCCCACGCCGTCATTCGTAGGACTGGCGACGGGATTTGCCCCGCCTCCTTGGTGCACCTCCAGCACTGGTCCCCCTGTCCTTCCCCTTCCGGGATGTTGTCTTTCCGGAACATATCTGCATGGACATCATACCACTGCCCGGCCGCAATCTGTACCTTCCCCCTCGGTCCTTTGAGTCACAGCCGCGCACACAACAGTATGCCCGGTCTGGCCTTGTCCCTCTCCCCCCTGTCAAGCACCACTCTCTCTTGCTGCGCCCCCTCTCCCCTCCCGCATCTTGGCTTCCTCTGCTGGATCCCCCACAGCGCTTCCCAATCGTTCCACATCGCGCGCATCCTCCTGCTCCGCCTTGTGCGGTCCTCTTGTCCTCGTGCTCTCCTCATCATCCACCTATATACACCCCATTCCACCACCCTGGTGTCCCGATAGAGCTCCCCATGGTGCAGCCCCGCCTTCTTGTATTCCTTCACATCCTTCCTGCGCACGTGCAGCACCTCCATGCTCACTCCTTCCTTCCTGATCCACCGTACTGTCCCATGTGCCGCCCCCCCGAAGTCCGTTTCCAGGACCAGGATTGGTCCCCGCCTACCGCACGTCCTGTTGGTTGCCAGCATGTGTTCTTCCCCCGGCAACACTGCCTGTAGGGCGCTCCACATGCGCTCCTTCTTCCCCGCCGCCAACCGTCTGCGCCGGTGCCACACATAGCGCGGGCACATGTTCTCCTCCTTCTCAACCTCTGCGACCGCGTGATAGCACACCCGTCTCACCAGCTCTTCCTGATTGTGGCACATCCTGCTCAGCGTCCTCGCCTTGTGTGCCCTGTACACCTCCCCAGCCGTGGGCATCCCTTCTCCGTAGTAGGCCGTCGGCGACCGCAACACGCACCACGGCACCTCTGTGGGTATCCCCTCATACCCTCTGATGAGCCTCCGCACTTCTCCCTCCACCTCCTCCAGTTGCTCCCTCCAGTACGGGAGGTGCATCCCCTGGTACCCTACCGCCGCAATGAGCACCGCCCGCAGGTAGTACAGGGTCGTCTGCACTGACGGGGGGTGATGCCGCAAGACCACCAGCATCGCCCTGAACCCCCGGACTAATTTGTCAGGTAGCCTGACCCCCCTCGCCTCCATGGCCTGCACATGTCCCAGCACCACCGCTTCCTCTGCCCTCTCCAGCCATGCCACTCTGTCTCCTACATCCAGCGCCATGCCTTCCTCTCCACCCCTCCTCAGAACTGCCGACTTCTCCGCGCTCCAGACAAGGTGGTTATTCCTCCCGTACCTCTGCATCAGGTCCTGTACCACCTGTTGGGCCTTTTCATCCCACGCCATGGGTACCGCATCATCCACATACGCCTGCGCCGTCGACGTGTGCGGCGCCCGTGCCAGTTGTGGATATTCCCGCGCTATCCAACTCATCAGGGGGTGCATGGCCAGCAAGTACAGGAACGGGCCCTCCACCCCGCCTTGTGGCACCCCGCTGCCTGGGGTTACCCACTGGGTACACCCCTTCCCCGTGGCGACCGTGTACCTCCTTGTGCGCAAGTACTTTTCCACGAAGTCACCATATTGTTTGAGGTTTGAGGTTTGGTTTTGCGGGTACTAGACGCCTTTCGGCCCCGGGGGGCCACCTGGTCGGGCCAGGTGATATCCTCCCCACCGGGTCCTAGTGGGGGGCCCTCCAAGACGCACCTCCTGCCTGGTGGCGGAGTCCCCCGGGTTCACAGAACTCGGAGCCGCGTCCTTCCCCGGCTTCCCAGTTTCGCCACTCCCCGGTCAGTGCATCAATTCGCAGCCGTGGCTGCGGGCGCTTACCCACTGCGTCGCCCCCCTCATGCGTGGTCGCCCGGGGCTCCGGCGCCGCCGGGCTCGTGCTACTGGCTTGTCGCCAGTGGGACCCCCTTGGGCTGGCGCGGAGGCTGCTTAGCCTAGGGGTTGGGGCGTGGCGCTGTGCGCCACTACTGCCTTGGCGGGTGCATTGCCCCGTCTGTGTGTGCGCGGCGCTCGCGGCCGGTTCGGGGGGTTCAGGCCGGTACCTGGTGTTGTGTCTCTCTTGTTTCCCCCTCCCCGCCCCGCGTGTTCCGCGCTGCGTGTGGCGGGCCGTCCCGTCCGGATGTCCCTTACCCTCGCTCGCTGGTACGCCATTCCAGGCGGTCTGTGCGTTCTGCGCGCTCGGTCCGGTTGCCCTTCTGGTAGTCCCCGCGTGTCCCTTTCGTGTGTGTGCGCTCGCGCTCCCGCGGCGTCCGCCCCCCCCCCCCCCCCTGGGTGGTGTGGCGTGCGCACCTCGCGCGGTCCCGGCACTGGGCGCTGGTAGGGCCGTTCCACGTGGTCCGTGCCCCTCCGCGTGTCCTGCCCCGGTCCCTTGCTCCGTCTGGCCAGCTTGGGGGGGGGCGGTCCGGTCCCGGTTCCCCCCTACTTGGCTTGGGGTTGTGGGGGTGGCGGTAGGGCGTCCCCGGGGGGGGTGCCTTCTACTGTTGCGAGGGGCGTCTGGGTTCAGGCGCTCCCCCTCCCCCGACTGCCCGCCCACTGGGCGGGCTGTCGGGGTCCGCGATCCACGTGTTGTGGGCGTGGGCGTGCGGGTGTGGGGGCCCTTCTCTGTCCCCTCGGCTGGCACGCCCTGTGGGGGCTGCGCGCCGCGGGGCGGGTCCGTGGCGTTCGTGTGCCGGGAAGCGGGCTGGGGGGGGGGGGGGGGGCGTGCGCCGTACCCCCCGTTTGTGCGGCCGGGGGGGGGGCCTGTAGGGCGGGGGGTCGCTCTGCCTCATACCGTCCCTCCGCCTTCCCTGGGCAGGCAACAAAGCGGGTGTCACTGGCGTTGTGCTGTCCACTGGGGGCGTGGCCCCCCATATCACTCCAGTTCGTGCTCACCAGGCTTCTCTGGGTGCGATCTGTGCGGCGTCCTGGCGCGTTGGCGCGGGCTCGCTTGTTCTTCGCGGCCCCCGTGGGAGCCGGCGGCTGGGGCGGGGGGGCGGGTCGCGCTCCGGCCCCTCTCTCGGGCGGGGGGGGGACCATCTCCCCTGCCTCGGGGGATGGGGGCCGGGGCCCCCGCGGCTTGCGGGCCAGTGGGTGGGCGGGGGGGGGGGGGGTCGCGCCGCGGCCTCCCTGCTCCCCTTCTGGGCGGCGGCCTGCGGTACTCAATCCTGGCCCCCCTCGTGTCGTCGGCGCGCTCTCTTCCGGCGTGCGCGTGCGGTCGGGGTGGAAGTGCCGCCCCGGGCTGGGGGGGGGTGGGGGGCGGCCCGTGGCCCGCTCCCCTGGGGGCCCTTGCAGACCTGAACCCCGCCTCTGCCCTCCCTGAGTGGGCTGTGGTCACGGGAGGGTCATGTGGGGCGCGGCCTCCATACTGTTCTGTTGTGCGCGTTGCTCCGGCACGCTAGTGTGGGCTCGCGAGAGCAGGTCCAGCCGTCGCTCCCCCCACCGCGTCGCCGTCCCTTCTGGGGGGGGGGCGTCCCCTCGGCTCCGGGGGGGGGGAGGGCCGCGCCTGTGGGCCCCCAGCTGGGGGGGGTGCGGGGGGGGGGGGGGGGTTGGGTTGGGTTGGGTTGGACTCTCCCGACTTGAAAAACGCGACGGACCCGTCAATTGAAAAATTTGGGTCCCCCGGGAGCGGCGCAATCATCGGAGTAGTCTGAGCACACTCCGCCACCAGAAAGAGGACGACCGCACGACACATCAGCCTGCTGCACTTGGCGCATACCGCCTGCATCGCTCCTTGGCCAGCCTCTGCTGGCCCGGGGCAGCCCCACCGCGCCCTGAGGGCGGCGCCCACACGGCTGGGCCGCCGCTCTCGACGCTCGCGGGATCACTCCGACGCCGCCGGGCCCGAACCCCCGGGAGGGGCATCGGGGTCTCCCCTGGCGCGGACCACTGTGGAGCTGCCTGGCACCACTGCTGACAGGGCCATTAGCGCCTCCGCCAGCCCCTGCGGCACTGTTCCTTCCGGCGCAGACATCCAGAATCGGTCTCCAACACGAACATGCACATGTTCTGGCCGGGCGTCCAGCCGCGCCAGGCTCCAGCGGTGTACAGCGGCTCCTTCCCAGGCAGGCGCCTGTCCGCCACCAATCACGACAAGCACTGAACAGTGCTGCCCGTCTGAACCCAGAGGGAACTCTGGTTCCGCCAGGGCTGCCACGCCCAGGCCTGGGGACTCCGCCAGCGCTGTGACAGCGCGGTCGTACAGGTGCAGCAATGCGGACAGGCACGCGGCGTGTTGCCACGACAGCCCATGCGTCCACCCGCTCACTGGACCATTGGATGTAGTCCAGAACAGATCCCAGGCTGCTGACCGGGCATATGTGGCCAGTGCCTCCAGGTAGACGCTGGCCAGGCTGTCTCGACGAGCTGCCGTAAGCCAGCGTGACGCTCCCGCGCATGTGCCCATGAGCATCCCCGACCACGTGACGTATACTGTGTGGGGGCGCGCTGGTGGCCATGTCGCTGTCACCTCATGGTCGGCCCGCAGGACCAGGTGCAGGCTGTCACCACTGGGACGCCCTAGGCGTACCCACGTGGTGGTCACCCACTCTGGCACTGTTGCACCGGGCGCTGCCGCGAGTACCAGCGCACGAAAGCCAGCTTGTACGGCCAGAGCCACTTTGCCACATGCTGCCAGTAGGTGCTGGCCCCATCCGGCACACGACTGTTCGCAGAACGGGCAGTTGAAGACGTTGTCTGGGGCCGTCGCCATCGTCCGGGCTGCCCGAAGCCACGTGGCCACGTTGAGGGCGTCCTTGGACAAACGGGCCTCCTGAACCACTCGCTCCCACGACGTCCCAGCCGCCGGGTCGCGGTGCAAGAGGGCATCCAGGTGCGGCATCGCTGGTGCTAACTGCTCGTACCGGCGCTCCATGGCCACAGAGTGACGCAGATACGGCACGCCCCCCGTCGTGAGTACCGCCACGCCTCCGACGTCCGCTGCAAATGGCATGGGGCCCTCTTCCACGTCCGACATCCGCGACGTCGCCAGACTGTGCGCCCTGTGCTGAAGGCCGGCTAGCCCCGGCGCGGGGCTAGGAGCACCGCTCGCGAAGTCCTGCTGAGCTGGCACGTACACTTCGTCTGCTTGCCAGAGGTGCAGTCCGGCCGCGTACTGGACCCGCAGGTTATCGACATACGGGCTGTCCGACACGGTGTGATCCTCCCCTTCGGTGGTGACGTGGGTGTTGTCCGCCAGGGCCAGCACTCGCGTGGCCAGAGGAAGGCGCATCTCGCGGAGTACAGCGAGCCCCAGGTATCTACCGAACCATTCCGCTGCCCATGGGTACGGGTCCTCTACTGCCACTGCAGACCACGCCTCAGCAAACACCCCGCGGGCGTCTGCAAGGACTGCCGCATACGCCAGCGATCGCTGGCCGCATGCCCCATCAGAAGCCACCACGACTTGAGGGCCTTCCGGGGCCCGGTGCAGGCTCACATGCATGGCTGCTGGCGGCACGTGTGCTGCCGGTAGCAGGACCAGCTGCAGCTGCCACGCCTCGAGGAGTGAGTGCAGCACGTGGGCGTCGGAGTACGCTTGCGGGACCCACGCCTTATGGCCCAGCTCATGTCGCAGAAGGTCAGCGACATAGCTACTGCGGCAGTTGAGGGCGCCCAATACAGTGTGCACAAACCGGACCGCGTGACGGTCCTGCAGCCTGGGCGCATGCAGGCCCAGCATACGTAGCGGTCGATAGAGCAGGGTTCTGGGGAAGCTGCGGGGCAGCCCCAGAGCGCGCCTGTGGATGCCATCCGACAGCCGCTGGCATGCCTCCAGATTGAGACCCACTGCTGGGACCACGTCCAGGACGAAATCTGCCTTGGTCAGCGCGAAGGTGGTCACGCGAAGGTGGGGGGGGGGGGGGGTGGGGGGGCCGCCCCCCGCCCGCTCTCGGGCCTGTGTGGGAGGGGGGGGGGAGTGGGGGGGGCCCTCTGGTTCCCTGGCGACGCCTCCTGACGGCCGGGGGGGGGGGCGGCATGGCAGTCCCGGCCCCGGGGGCCAGCCATCGGCTGGGGGGTCGCGCCCTTTTTCCGCCTCCCTCTACCTAGAGCCGGACCCTCGTGCAGGCTCTCGCTGGGGCCCCTCATCCCCCCGGCCGTCGTCGCGGGTTAGCGGTCAGCGGTTAGCGGGCTGCGGGGCAGCAGGTTCCCCCCCGCGCTCCTTGTCTCCGCCCTCCCTCCCGCGGGAGGTGGCACGCTCTCTTGCGTCGTGACGTACCGTGGCAGGGGCGTGGGTCGGGGGGCCCAGCTCCCCCCCCCACTCTCTCGCATCCGCCGTCTGGGCCATCACCTGCGTCGCCGCTTGTGTGGGGGCTGGGGCTGTGGCGGCGGCGGGTTGCGCCGGCGGTAGCGCCAGTGGGCGAGGGCGCTGCGCAAAGCCCGGGGGAGCCAGTTGTTGGCGTCCCCATCCGTGATGCAGAGCACCGCTTGCCTTTCCAGGAAGGCCGGCCACGTCGGCTCCCTGTCGGGCCACGCAGCCCGGATCACTGACCTGAGGACCCTCTCATGGTCCTCTGGGGCTGCCCACCCCCCCGGGGGTACCTCTCGGTTTCCTCCGTCTCTCCGGAGGAGCACGGTATCGAAGGGCCGGTTCCTCAACGCCCTGGTGGTCCCCTGGTTGGCCCAGCACAACCACCCGTACACCTCCCCCACCAGGGGGAGGGCCTCTTCCCCCAGAGGGTCCGGGAGCGCGCCCCAGTCCCGGTCCCATGGCCGGCCCCCCTCCGCCCCCCGCGCCGGCTCCCCTCGCTGCCCCGGTGCCTGCAGCGCCGATGCCGCGCCCCGCCCCCCCTTCGCCGAGGCCATCCGCGCCGGCTCCGCCCTCGGCGCGGGGGGGGCTGGCTGGTGCCGGGGTCGTGGGGGTTGGGGGGGGACGAGCTCGCCGGCGTCAGGGTCGATGTTGTAGAGGTGGTGGTGGTGGTGGTGGTGGTGGTGGTGGGTGTGGTGCGCTGGCATCTGTTGGATGCCGGGGGGGATGCGCCTCACCGGCTGCACGTTCGGCTGCGGGGGCGCCCCGCTCCCCGCCCCCCTCCCTTCGTCCCGCCCTCCCCCCTGGGCTCCCATGCCCCGTCCCGCCTGTCCCTTGGGGCCCGCGGCGCCCTTGCCCTTGCCCTTGGGCCCCTTTCCAGCCCCCTGCCCGTGCCCCGCGTCCCGCCCCCCGTCCCCCACGCCCTGGCCCGCCCGCTCACCCACCGCCCTTCGCCCCGCCCCCTGCACCTGGGTTCCCTGCCCGTGCCCCTGCGCGCCCTTCCCGTGCCCTGGTCCCTTCCCGGCCCCCTGCCCTGAGTCGCGCCGTCCGCTGCCTGCGCTCTGCTCCCCCCCGCTGCTGCGCCCTAGCTCCCTGCCGCGCGTGCCCTGGCCTGCTCCTTGCGCGCGCTCCTGGGCACTTCCCCTGTCGCCTCCTGCGCCCCGCTCCGCGCTCTCGTGGCTGGCACGCAGCTCTGCCTGCGCGCCCTTCCCTCCTTCCTGGACCACGCGCCGGCCGTCCCGCTGTCTTTGCAGCTGCGGCAGCGTGACGCCCGGCGGCGAGCGCTCGGGCGCCGGGGGGCGGACGTGCCGCGCCCGCCCCGGGGGGAAGGGCTTGGGGGGGAACTGCTTGGGGGGGCTGGTGTGGGTGTGGGTGGGGTTGGCGTGGGCGCGGTACTTCGCGCTCTCCCTGCCCACTGCTGCTGCTGCGGCGGCCGCCGGCAAGGCGCCCGCGGCCCGTGCGGGGTTCTTCCCTCGCTTGCGCGGCGTGCTGGGGGTCGCCGCGTGGCCGGCCGAGGCGGTGGCGCGGCCCGCCGGGGCCGCGGTCGCAACTCCTCGCGCGCCCTCCTCGTTCTCCTCTGCTGCTGTGGCGGCCGCCGGCGAGGCGCCCGTGGCCCTTGCGGGGTCCGTCCCCCGCTGTCGCGGCGTGCTGGGGGCCGCGGCGTGGCCGGCCGAGGCGGTGGCGCGGCCCGCCGGGGTCGCGGCCGCAACCCCTCGCGCGCCCTCCTCGCCCTCCTTCGCTGCTGTGGCGGCTGCCGGCGAGGCGCCCGTGGCCCGTGCGGGGTCCGTTCCCCGCTTTCGCGGCGTGCTGGGGGTCGCGGCGTGGTCGGCCGAGGCGGTGGCTGTAAAAAATCCGTAGGGCACATATATCATCTGGAATGGTGCCTGCAGATCACAGGCGACGCAGAACCGTGGGTCGCAGACGCTGGCACAACTGAGAAGGATTTTAATAGTTTTTTTGTGCTACGGAATGAACCAGGTGGCGTTATTCGTTTTTGTCTGCAGACAGTAATACAGTGCATTGATGCAGGAGTGAGACGACAGTATTTAAATTGTGTCTGGACTGACAGCCGTCGCACATTGCAGTACATGTGCGCCGCCCATCAGTAGGAGTAGCATCGTCATGAGAATGCATGTTTTGTTTGCTATTGTATCGTGTTATGTTGGACTTTCGTCATGTCATGCAGTGCATATATGTTGGTATATTAATTCCTGTTGTATTCTCTTTGTATGATCACAGGGAGATGGATTTATGATGATTCAATATGAAGTTTTCTTACATTCTCCCTAATTGATCGCGACAAGAAGGGGTTTATCAGAATTATTGAAAGTGGATTTCGTCGAGTCACTTCATCCACATTTCCTTGTGAAGTTGTTGTTCATTTTGCATTGTATTGGTGTTCTACTTGCTCATTGTGCACTCTGTTTTTCCTATTGTCTTTTGGATTTGTGAAGTCAAAGTTCTCGGAGAATTTTTGGGATAGTTACCAAGAACGATCCTAAATTGTGGTAAGCAGAGGCTTGTGATTGGTCATGGACACAATGAAGGATGACGACTATGTGTCTCTTCGATCCATTGAGGACCTTGATGAACAACTCCTTGGAGACCTACAAGAACAATTGTCATTGAACATCAACATGATTTAATATCATAATGAACAAGGTGGTCCTTCCTCAAGGGAGAGTCATGATCATGTGGAGGAATTTATTAATTGTGATGATGATGAAAACCACACTCTTCAATTGGTGCTTGTAACCGCTGCATAGTGGTTGATCTTTGTTGTGACTGCGAAGCCTGTAGCCTTGATGCCCCAGGGGTCGTAACGCCCGACACTGCCCCCGATATCTCTGAACCCAACTGACCCTCTTCAGACCGATATCCAGCCTCTTGGAGCGACATATGCGAAGCACTTGTAAGTCCAGTGAACTCCATGGTGGAATATGAAGAGTACGAAAACCCGGTCTACAAAAATGGAGCAGACATAGAATCTCAATGCGCATTCATCGCACATAATGACACGACGTGAAATCATTCGAAAAAATTTAAATAAATCCGATTGGGAAATCACGAAAGACAAATGCGACTCGACGCGCGCTCTCAGGCGACATCTGGCGGCGAACGGAAAACATGAAACAGAACGGAAAATTTACTGCACTAATGTACATCTGAGAATCATTGAAATTCTGATCACATCAGTGTATAATTGAGTGCTGTCACTGCTGCCGTTACACTCCCCCTCTGAAAACATACGCCAGTATGTCAGGCTGGGTCAAGTGAAGTGAACGAAACGGCGAAAGTGACCAAAAACTGCCTAATCTAAGGCAAAATGTGTGAAATTGAGCTGAATTGAGCAAAATTGTGCTGAGATCTGTGCTTCGCGATGGCCATCGACTTGAATGAAACGCATAGGTACCTCAGGGCACACAGAAAAAGCTTCGTTCAAGCTCGAAAATTCGAAAATTGAAAGTCTGAGTGAAGAATGTACATGATGATCCATGATCCATGATTCATGATGAAATAAGGATCTGACATCCCACTGCCAGAAAACAGAAAACGAGCGTCGCCATGTCGTCGAGCGTCAAAAAAATAGGGTATCCCTTCATGGAGTCCAAGATATGTGAAACTGGCTGGTGTCATTTGTAGCCATGAGACCAGATGCCAGATTATGGTACAAAATGTGCCTGAATTGGGACCAAAATCAGTGAATCGCACACGGATTCAGGGTGGCGAAACTCACCGCAAGCCAAAATAGGTCCAATTCATTGTCGATAGACTCTGTGTGTAGTGTTGAACGGAAATCCAGTTCTCATTCATAGCCAATCCAGGTCAAATCCTCATGATAATGATGAATCCCATGATGGAAATCCAATCATTTAAAGTAATGATAGCCAAGAAAACCCAGTGAGGGCTACCCCACTGTCAGTATTGTTCCCAGGGCTTCATGTCTAATCCAGTATGAGCCAGAAGGGGTAATTGACTCGTTATAGTCCCAGAATGTATAAGCATCCAACGCTTGGTACTGGGAATTTGCCAAACTTGAGCTGATTCTGAGGGGGATTCCAACACAATGGACAGATGAACAGCGAGTCAACACAAGTAAGAACACCATCGTCGTCACTTGGTCTATATAAGCCCTTTGACAGTGGTCGTTTGGAAGAGAAACCAACTGTTTCAATGTAAGAGCTGATGGAAATCACATTCTGAGCAGATCCGTCAAACACATGAAATGGATCAGACTCAGTCATGTGCCAGAATCTCTGTAATGAGCACGAACTCGAACGAGTCCTTCCCAAGGTGAGTAGAGGGGCCCAGCCGACAGCAAAAGGCGATAGTGTCGTCGTGGTTGAGGATAAAGGCCTCTCGGAACTTCCGATTGGAATCATCTGAGATGAAGCACATGATTCACATGATGGCCATGATGGGAATGATGGATGGAATGACCAGGATGACCCCAGAATGTCCCATCATCTGTTCATCCAACCACATAGACGATGCGTCTGGACTGTTATGTCCCCATGCCAAGGGTATATGTCGACCGTAAACCTCTCGAAAGTTTCGACGACCCAAATTCTGATCAGATCTTGTCAGGGATGGATGATGCCACAATTGGAGCTTCTTCTTGTGCTTGTAAGTCCTCCTTGGTGACACAATCCTTGATCAGCGAGAGCTCTTTGTCAATCTCAGGGTGTTTCTTCAGGAACTTGATGAAAGTATCCGTATACCCATGGATGAAACTTGAAGCTGGCTCCCATTTGTCTTCTTCTGGACCGAATCCTTTCCATCTGCACAGAACGTACCACCTGCCTCGAGCATTCTTCTTGTACTCAAGAATCTTCTCCAACTCGAAACTGCTTGTGACCATCTTCCTGTCGCTCAGGTTGTAACGGCAGCAGTGACAGCACTCAATTATACACTGATGTGATCAGAGTTCCAATGATTCTCAGATGTACATTAGTGCAGTAAATTTTCCGTTCTGTTTCATGTTTTCCGTTCGCCGCCAGATGTCGCCTGTGAGCGCGCGTCGAGTCGCATTTGTCTTTCGTGATTTCCCAATCGGATTTATTTAAATTATTTCGAATGATTTCACGTTGTGTCATTAATTGCGATGAATGCGCATTGAGATTCTATGTCTGCTCCATTTTTGTAGACCGGGTTTTCGTACTCTTCATATCTCACCATGGAGTTCAAAGGACTTACAAGTGCTTCGCATATGTCGCTCCAAGAGGCTGGATATGGGTCTGAAGAGGGTCAGTTGGGTTCGGAGATATCAGGGGCAGTGTCGGGCGTTACGACCCCTGGGGCATCAAGGCTGCAGGCTTCGCAATCACAAGAAAGATCAACCACTATGCAGCGGTTACATGGTAGCAGAGGAAATCATGACTCTGCTTCTGGAATCTCCACTGACACTCTGAGATCATCGGACTTTAGCGGGGCTATTACTCCTTCTGGGTCGCTGCGTGTTCCCCCTGAGGTTACCTTCGTAGCATCTCCCCAGCAAACCGAGGATCATCCGTCAGAGTGCCCTTACTGTGGCCATAAACATTGGCCTGGTGTTCATACTTGTGCTGAGTGTTGCATGAACGCCCCACCCAACCTTAAACCCGGTCGAGAATCTCCCTCCTCGAGTGAATCTGGTTCCTCCTCTCACGCTTTGCCTGATCTGGAAGACAGCAGCAGCGAAGGAGAGCAGTCTGAAGCTGAAATTAGTGGTGATTACTGGGAAAACCACTTTCAGCAGATCTGCAATGAGTAATTCCTGCACAGGCAGAATTGGCTGCTGGCTGAGGCGGGCTATCGTGGCCGCCTGAGGGACTGGTTCAGGGCGTCGTGCCAGTTCCTCAGGGACAGCGGCCGGTCAAGATTCGACGCCCAATTGCAGGAGCAAGAGGACTGGGAGGAGCTGATGGACCAGTTCGACCACCAGGCCGCTGTGATGGTGCAGATGGCCATCATTGCCGAGGAGCGACGCCAGAATGTGCATCCGCACGCTGGTCCGTCGGGCGCCTGGGGTCGGAAGGACGACGAGGTCGAAGAGATGAGGTGTGATTCGACACATTCTCACCTCTCCAGGGAGCAACTGTCCAAGCTTCCTGACTCCAACTCCAGTGTTGACAGCTGGGTTGATGAAGTCAGAAGCAAGGGAAAAGGGACGAGATGCCCTTCCTGTGGCGAATGCGCCAAGGACTGCTCCTGTGGAAGGCAGATTTCGTCGCTGGAGGACAAGGTGAAGGAGCTGAAGAACGCCGCCAAGGAGAAAAAGAGGGATGATGACAGCAAGTGGAAGGAGATGGAACAGAAGTTGGAGAAGCTTACAAATCTGGTAGAAAATCTGAGCACTACTGGGCTCACTGGACCAGCGCCTACAATGGCAAGCCACCCAGCACCTACCTCCTCAGCTGCACCCACATCCACGCCTTACGGCGTTCCACATTCTCCAGCACCCCCAGCTTTTACTGGCCACCATCCAGCTTTTACTGGAATTGGAACTGGAATTTCTGGTATCCCCCCTACTGGATTTGGAAGTCCTATTGGGTTCAATCTGGGTACCGAAGGAGGAGAATCTTCGTCGGAGAGGTCTGTACTGTCAGTGGGTACTGTTGCTGATATTGATGGAGAAGCAAGGACCACCGTGAAGGAACGATCAATGGCCTTGAAGAAGAAGGACCGGCAGGCAAAAGAAAATGAGGCCAAGATCAAAGAAAAGCAGAAGAAATTGAAGAAGATGAGGCTGCATCAAGCACCGCAGACGCCGTCTGTGCAGCCTACTGTGGACCAGGCTTTGCTGGCGGCCACAATTGCGCAGGCACAGGCAATGGGAGGCGCCGCCGTGAACCCAGTCTTCGTCAATCCGGTTGGAGCAGCCACAAATTTCAACCTCAACCACCTGCTGAACCCGTTGCACATGAGGCTTCGTGGTTCAGTCATGAAGCAGCCGAAGTTCTCGGGGCACCCCAATTACTGGGCGTCCTTCGAGAGGCAGTTCATGGTGTGGCTGCAGACCGAGAAGCTGGACAAGGAGCTCTGGATCCTTGGGCTGATGGACTGCTTGACGGGCAAGCTCCGAGAAAGCACATACAATCTGTATGTGGAGAGACAAAATCAGGGGAATCCCCTGACGTATGAGGAGCTGTACCGCAGTCTGAAGAAGAAAGGCCTTCGACTCCCTGAAGATCATTATAGGAACCGTCTGGAGAACTTCAGGGCGATCAAGAAATTATTTCTGGAAGAGATTCAAATTGCAAGGCAAGATTGGGAGTTTTTGGTACAAGAAGCGGAGAACTCTGGAGAAGGACTTTCTGAAGGCGAAATGAAGAAGATCCTCCTGAGCAAGCTCACGCCGGAGACCAAGCAGAAGATCAGGGACTCTCAGGCGGACCAAAAGGTACTGGGCAACTGGGTTGAAGTCCGAGGATTACCAGAAACTATGGGAAAGATGGCTGTTCGTGAGTTGCTACACTCTATCAGTGCTACTGGATTGAAGGATATCACTATTCGTGAGGGCAGATGGAGAGTTGGTTTCCACGATTCTGAACAGTCGGAGTTTTTCTGCAGCATGGTGGATGGAAAAGTGAAGTATAAGGGAACAGTTTTGAAGGTACGACCATGGATCTTCAGTTATGGAGTCGAGCAGATCTGGGACCAACTTGAAAAGTATGCAGACTTAGAACGCCAGAAGTCCCAGGATGCACATGGCTTCAGAGGCAAGGTCAACGCCGCTGGTGAGAAGGGATGCTCTGTGTGCATTGCCCTTGGAAAAGAAGGTCGAGCGGCGACTCACACGACCGCAGATCACAGATGGACGCCCTCAGATCTCAAGACAATTCAGTCCAAAATGGATGGAAAGGGAAATTCTCCCAAAAATTCCCAGCAGGATGGAGCACGAGATGCTGACCAGCATGGAAGGGGAAAGGGTAAAGGGCAGTCCAAAGGAAAGAACAGAGACTGGACACCAAAAGATTACTCGCAGCAAGGCGGAGATCCAAGCAACTCAAGATGGACCGATGCTGGTGGAAAAAATGGTGGAAAAAATGGCCAAAAAGGTGGAAATGGCAAGGGAAAGTCCGGGAATCAAGATGATTCCAAGGTGAATGGCAACCCCCTGTACGCGGAGACGCCAGCGAACAAGACCTTCGGCAACAACAAGGATACTGGAGGTCGGGGCAAGGGCGAATCCAACGAATCCAACCCCAATTCCAACACCTCCAACAACAAAGGCCAAGGAGCTAAGAAAGGTGGTAAGGGGAAATCATTTGGAGGTCGTGGACGTGGAAAAGGAGTGAATGCTGTCGAAGCAGGAGAAGAATGGGTTGACGAAGGACAAGTACAGGACGTACAGCCGAACGAAGAAGAAGAATGGCAATAGGGAAGCCAACTTGACCCAAATCCCAACACTGGGGTTGAGTGGCAGGAGGAAAAACCCATCAGGGTAGTTGGGGCGGTGGATGGACGCTGCTGGGATCGACTGGCGCGGTCCTCCGGCCTCCTGTACCCTGCCTGGGTCCTCAGCGCTGTCCGGCGAGGCAAGCAGCGCCAGTTTGTCTGCTGGATCCAGGTCAGATCGACGGATGGTAAGGTTAAACTTGCCAGATGTCTGATCGACAATGGTTCAGCGGTGAATCTGGTGCGAAAAGGCTTTCTGCAGGAGGATGAGACGAAGATGTCCTCCACCCCTGTGCAGCTGGAGGGAGTCAGCGGACATCGCCTTGACGGTGGCGACAGAGAAGCAGAATTGGCGGTCAGATTGGTGAAACAATCAGTCTGGAGTGTGGAGGAGACGGTCACTGAGGAGTGGTTTGCTGAAAAATTCTATGAAGCCAGCATAAAGTACGATTTATTCTTGGGTCAACCATGGCTTCACGCTCATCGTGTGTCGCCCATGGGACACAGGACGTGCTTCCTCCAGGATCCGTCGACCAACGACCCGTCCGGAATGTATTATCTGCACCCATATACCAAGAGTATCCACCAATTCAAGGAGAGAAATAAGCTGCATTTTCAGCAAGATGGGCAGGAATGGACAAGGAATCAAGAAGATTTCGACGAAGGAAAGGTGGATTCGTTGAACAGCAAGAAGTGGAAGTCAGTTTGCTTTCGTGTAGTCGACAAATGGCGCGACATTCTGGTGGATTATTTCGAAAAGAACCACAATTTTCGTCCTGAAGTTGATGCTTTTGCAAACAAAAAGAATAAAAGATTTCCGAAGTTCTACGACGATGCCTGGGGTGAGGACTGGTCTGAACCTCTTTGGATCAATCCGCCCTTCGACGTTTTCCCTCGTGTAGTGCAGAAGCTGAAGCAATCCGGCGCAAAGGCGATTTGAATTGTCCCCAATTGGCCAAGACAAGAGTGGTTCAAGGACATTATGGACATTTCAATCGACATTGTCGAGCTACCTCACAAGGGCGTGAAGCTGTATTGCGAAGACAATGGCAAGCCTTTGCCACAGCGTTCGTGGAGCACGTTGGCGTGCTTAGTTGACGGGAATCTGGGAGATTATTGGCAAGATGGCAGTGAAATGGGAACAGAAGAGGTTATCTCAAATTCCTCAAGAATCGACGAAATTGGGGTGGATGAAGACGATCGAGAGCAGAATCCCGACGTATCGTCGCGGAAGGAGGGAAGGACAATCGGCGTCCCTCAAGAGAACGCCTCCATCCATTACAATTCGTCCCCATCAAACAAGAATCAAGCCAAAAAAGTCAAGATTTCAAGCAAGAATGGAGACAAATCTCCAAGAATCTCGCCTGAATTGACAGGAATGAAGCTGAATTCGTCCGACCATCCCTTCAAGACATTCGTGGACCCCTTTCACTGGTGGGATCCCACGGAGGAGCGAGCTCAGGTGAGCTTCATCCGCCAGCAATGCGACGAAGAAGTTTGGAATGAAGTGGCCAAGAATATGAGACCACGACCAACAATTCGCAAATTGGTGGACATAATGTCGGTGATTAAATGTGGGAATCAGGTCGACGGAGACAAGATATCTGCAAGAAGGGACGCAGTGTTCGAAGATTATCAAGATGACGTGCTGAGTGGGAAGTTGTGGAAAAACCCCCCAATTCGATGTGAAAATGGGGAAGCCAAGATTGACATAATCGAAGGCTCGAAGGTGCACAAACAACGTCCATTCTATCTCCACGGCACCAAAGCAGATGCCCTGCGAAAGATTATTGAGCGCAATCTCTATGAGTTCGGTTGGTTGGAGGGCTGCATGAGTTCTGAGTGGTGTTCAGCACCATTTACTGTGCCAAAACCCCCACCAGCTGACCAATCCAGCATAGATGCTTGGCGTCTAGTGGTGGATTACAGAGCCCTGAATGCCGCCACAGTACCAGACGCGCATCCTCTTCCTTTAATCGAGAAAGAGATCGCAGCGAGAGCCAAAGGCAAGCTCTTTACTGTGTTGGATTTGCGCCATGGCTTTCATCAGATGCCCCTTCGAAAGGAGGATAGGCATTTGACGGCAATGTGCACGCCCTGTGGCACTGTCCAGTGGACTGTACTGCCGATGGGTCTGAAGAATGCGCCGTCGATGTTCCAGAAGATGATGGAGACTATTTTATTTCAGAAGCACAAAGATCTGGATTTACAAGAACTCTGCAGCATCTACATTGACGACCTTCTGATTGCCACGCCGTTGGGAAAGAACTTTGATGAGTGCCTGAAGTTGCACGAAGAACAAGTTCGAAAAGTTCTCGAAGTCCTTCGACAAGAGAAGCTCGTGTGTGGACCCAAGAAGAGAAAAATGTTCCTCCGATCGGTGGAATTTTGTGGCTCTGTCTTGGAAGAAGGGACCAAGAAGACCAGCCCCAGGAAAAATGGCTGCCCTGCAGCTCTGGGAAAGGCCTAAAACCATCACGCAGCTTCGTGCCTTTTTAGGCTGCTGCAATTACTACCACGAGTTCCTTCCTCTCTACGCCAAGTTCTCTGGTCCATTGACAGAGTTACTGAAGGTTGGCAAAATAGAAGGAAAGAAGGGATCTCAAGTCAAGCTCAAGTGGACGCCAGAATGTGAAGAGGCATTTACTGGTCTCAAGGAAGCACTGGCAAATGTGGTTACATTAAAGACTCCGTGGTTAGTTGGAAGACCTTTTTATATTCGTACAGACGCCAGTCGTTACGCCATTGGTGCTACGATCGAACAAGTCGACGACGAAGGTCACCATCACCCTCTGGCTTTCTGGTCTCGCAAGCTTACAACAAGACAGCGAAATTGGAGTCCAAGGGAACAAGAAGCCTACGCAATCCTTTGTGCCTTACGGCGCTATGAAGGTTGGATCTTGGGCCATCGCGTTGAGGTACTGACTGACCACAAGTCACTGGAGAGCTGGAGGACAGAACATGTGGATACCCCTGGTGGACCAGCTGGGAGAAGAGGCCGTTGGCATGAAACTCTCAGCAGATTTGACCTCCATGTGACTTACATTCCGGGTCGCTACAACACAGTGGCGGACGCCCTGAGTCGCTGGGCCTACCCAGCCTCTGAGGCTTACTCTGAAGTGAGTTTTCATGGGACAGCGAGGGATAAAGCTGAAGTGATCGAGTTCGACAAGGAGGAACAAGCACTGATCAAGAAACATTGTCTCCAATGTTCGATTAAAAATCGGATGAAGGTGGATTTGGTCAGATGCAAGGAGATTACCAAGGCAGATCAGACTGCAGGAGTTAACTCTGACTCTGAGTCGTCGCTGCCACTCCTGAATGTGTTTCCTACGACGAGATCCAAAGCGAAATCCACGCTCCCTCCACAACAAAAGGACAAGGAAACTTCCTTCCTCTATGTGGATTGGACGAAGATGTACAAGGAGGACAGGTTCTTTGGGTCTGTATACCACAAGTTGAAAGGGGACAAGCCTTACGACTCTAAAGAGACGTCTGATTTCAAAATCCAAGGCGACAAGTTATTTTGGCAAGGACGGATTTGTGTTCCTGATTGTCTGATTGACCAATATGTCAAACATTGGCATCGGAATGAGACAGCCCACACACATTCTCGTGTGCTGGAACAGGAGCTACGCCACAGAGTGTAGACAAGGGACCTCAAGGGTGCCTGTGAACGAGTTGCCAAAGGATGCAAGCAATGTCAGGCGATCATCCCCAAGAATCAAAAGGCAGAAGGACTACTGAAGGGATTACCAATTCCTGCGAGGCTGTTCGACAAGGTGACGGCGGATGTCTTCGAGTTGGGACAAATCCAAGAGGAATGTCTCCACACGAGGAAGCCTATCGATGGGGTTTTGTTAATTCAAGACCGCCAAAGTGGCTACATCCAAGTCCTCCCTTGCAACACGAAGCATCTCACCTCTGAAATGGCTGCCAAGTGGACTGCAAGTCAGTGGATGAGTAACTGGGATGTGCCCAGTGAAATTCTGACGGACAGTGGGAAAGAGTTCATTGGGACTTGGTGGGAGAACATGTGTGCCCTATTGGGAGTTCATCACCTTCGTGCCCGAGTCTACGACCATCGAGCTCTCCCTGCTGAACGCGCTGGAAGGATTCTTATCTCCATTCTGAGGAAATTCCTGGCGACTGAAAAGGACTACAATTGGTTGGAGACAATTTACTGTGTCTTGAGAAGATACCATCGCACCAAGAATTACACTGGATTAAGTCCGAATGAGCTGGTTTTTGGTCGCGAGAAGATGGGTCCAGGACCAGTGATGTATCATCCAAGGCAGTGCTACGACGCATCGCAATGGTTTGAAAGGATCAAGGATTTAGAAGCCAAGTGGATCCAAGCCAAAGTGGAAAGTCAAGCAGATTGGTTGAATTTCAAAAATAAATCAAGAACGCAAGGAAAACCCTTCGGGAAAGGCCAGCAAGTTTGGCTTCGTAAGTCAGACGAGACCGTGAAGGACGACAACAAATTGTTACCTTTATGGGATGGCCCATTCCAAGTCAAAAGTCAAGTAAGTGAGACTACATTCAACATTGAGATTGAGCCAGGCAGGCATCAAGAAGTACATCGAGATCGTTTGAAGGCCGAAGTACCCTGCCCCAAAGGAAGGTTCAAGCCTCTCTATTGGACTTCGAAGTACCTGAGCGACAGGAAGATGGTCACAAGCAGTTTCGAGTTGGAGAAGACTCTTGAGTACAAGAACAATGCTCGAGGCAGGTGGTACTTTCTGTGCAGATGGAAAGGATTCGGTCCAGAAGAAGACAAATGGGAGCCAGCTTCAAGTTTTATCCATGGGTATACGGATACTTTCATCAAGTTCCTGAAGAAACACCCTGAGATTGACAAAGAGCTCTCGCTGATCAAGGATTGTGTCACCAAGGAGGACTTACAAGCACAAGAGGAAGCTCCAATTGTGGCATCATCCATCTCTGACAAGATCTGATCAGAATTTAGGTCGCCGGAACTTTCGAAGAGGTTTACGGTCGACATATACCCTTGGCATGGGGACATAACAGTCCAGACGCATCGTCTATGTGGTTCGACAAACAGATGATGGGACATTCTGGGGTCATCCTGGTCATTCCATCCATCATTCTCATCATGGCCATCATGTGAATCATGTGCTTCATCTCAGATGATTCCAATCGGAAGTTCCGAGAGGCCTTTATCCTCAACCACGACGACACTATCGCCTTTTGCTGTCGGCTGGGCCCCTTTACTCGCCTTGGGAAGGACTCGTACGAGTTCGTGCTCATTACAGAGATTCTGGCACATGACTGAGTCTGATCCATTTCATGTGTTTGACGGATCTGCTCAGAATGTGATTTCCATCAGCTCTTACATTGAGACAGTTGGTTTCTCTTCCAAACGACCACTGTCAAAGGGCTTATATAGACCAAGTGACGACGATGGTGTTCTTACTTGTGCCGACTCGCTGTTCATCTGTGGATTGTGTTGGAATCCCCCTCAGAATCAGCTCAATTTTGGCAAATTCCCAGTACCAAGCATTGGATGCTTATACATTCTGGGACTATAACGAGTCAATTACCACTTCTGGCTCATACTGGCATTAAACATGAAGCCCTGGAGACAATACTGACAGTGTGGTGCACGCACTGGGTTTTCTTAGCTATCATTACTTTAAATGATTGGATTTCCATCATGGGGATCATCATCATTCTGAGGATTTGACCTGGATTGGCTATGAATGAGAACTGGATTTCCGTTCAACACTACACACAGTGTCTATCGACATTGAATTGGACCTATTTTGGCTTGCGGTGAGTTTCGCCACCCTGAATCCATGCGCGATTCACTGATTTTGGTCCCAATTCAGGCACATTTTGTACCATAATCTGGCATCGGGTCTCATGACTGCAAATGACACCAGCCAGTTTCACATATATTGGACTCCATGAAGGGATACCCTTTTTTTCTGACGCTCTACGACATGGCGACGTTCTTTTTCTGTTTTCTGGCAGTGGGATGTCAGATCCTGATTTCATCATGAATCATGGATCATGAATCATCATGTACATTCTTCACTCAGACTTTCAATTTTCGAATTTTCGAGCTTGAACGAAGCTTTTTCTGTGTGCCCTGAGGTACCTATACGTTTCATTCAAGTCGATGGCCATCGCGAAGCACAGATCTCAGCACAATTTTGCCCAATTCAGCTCAATTTCACACATTTTGCCTTAGATTAGGCAGTTTTTGGTCACTTTCGCCGTTTCGTTCACTTCACTTGACCCAGCCTGACATACTGGCGTATGTTTTCAGAGGGGGAGTGTAACGGCAGCAGTGACAGCCCTCAATTATACACTGATGTGATCAGAGTTCCAATGATTCTCAGATGTACATTAGTGCAGTAAATTTTCCGTTCTGTTTCATGTTTTCCGTTCGCCGCCAGATGTCGCCTGTGAGCGCGCGTCGAGTCGCATTTGTCTTTCGTGATTTCCCAATCGGATTTATTTAAATTTTTTCGAATGATTTCACGTTGTGTCATTAATTGCGATGAATGCGCATTGAGATTCTATGTCTGCTCCATTTTTGTAGACCGGGTTTTCGTACTCTTCATATCTCACCATGGAGTTCAAAGGACTTACAAGTGCTTCGCATATGTCGCTCCAAGAGGCTGGATATGGGTCTGAAGAGGGTCAGTTGGGTTCGGAGATATCAGGGTCAGTGTCGGGCGTTACGACCCCTGGGGCATCAAGGCTGCAGGCTTCGCAATCACAAAAAAGATCAACCACTATGCAGCGGTTACACAGGTACTTCGAAGTCCAATAGAGAGGCTTGAACCTTCCTTTGGGGCAGGGTACTTCGGCCTTCAAACGATCTCGATGTACTTCTTGATGCCTGCTTGGCTCAATCTCAATGTTGAATGTAGTCTCACTTAGTTGACTTTTGACTTGGAATGGGCCATCCCACAAAGGTAACAATTTGTTGTCGTCCTTCAGGGTCTCGTCTGACTTACGAAGCCAAACTTGCTGGCCTTTCTCGAAGGGTTTTCCTTGTGTTCTTGACTTATTTTTGAAATTCAACCAATCTGCTTGACTTTCCACTTTGGCTTTGATCCACTTGGACTCTAGATCCTTGATCTTCTCAAACCATTGTGATGCGTCGTAGCACTGCCTTGGATGATACATCACTGGTCCTGGACCCATCTTCTCACGACCAAAAACCAGCTCATTCGGACTTAATCCAGTGTAATTCTTGGTACGATGGTATCTTCTCAAGTCACAGTAAATTGTCTCCAACCAATTGTAGTCTTTTTCAGTCGCCAGAAATTTTCTCAGAATGCTGATAAGAATCCTTCCAGCGCGTTCAGCAGGGAGAGCTCGATGGTCGTAGACTCGGGCACGAAGGTGATGAACTCCCAATAGGGCACACATGTTCTCCCACCAAGTCCCAATGAACTCTTTCCCACTGTCCGTCAGAATTTCACTGGGCACATCCCAGTTACTCATCCACTGACTTGCAGTCCACTTGGCAGCCATTTCAGAGGTGAGATGCTTCGTGTTGCAAGGGAGGACTTGGATGTAGCCACTGTGGCGGTCTTGAATTAACAAAACCCCATCGATAGGCTTCCTCGTGTAGAGACATTCCTCTTGGATTTGTCCCAACTCGAAGACATCCGCCGTCACCTTGTCGAACAGCCTCTCAGGAATTGGTAATCCCTTCAGTAGTCCTTCTGCCTTTTGATTCTTGGGGATGGTCGTCTGACATTGCTTGCATCCTTTGGCAACTCGTTCACAGGCACCCTTGAGGTCCCTTGTCTACACTCTGTGGCGTAGCTCCTGTTCCAGCACACGAGAATGTGTGTGGGCTGTCTCATTCCGATGCCAATGTTTGACATATTGGTCAATCAGACAATCAGGAACACAAATCCGTCCTTGCCAAAATAACTTGTCGCCTTGGATTTTGAAATCAGACGTCTCTTCAGAGTCGTAAGGCATGTCCCCTTTCAACTTGTGGTAAACAGACCCAAAGAACCTGTCCTCCTTGTACATCTTCGTCCAATCCACATATAGGAAGGAAGCTTCCTTGTCCTTTTGTTGTGGAGGGAGCGTGGATTTCGCCTTGGATCTCGTCAGGGGAAACACATTCAGGAGTGGCAGCGACGACTCAGAGTCAGAGTTAACTCCTGCAGTCTGATCTGCCTTGGTAATCTCCTTGCATCTGACCAAATCCACCTTCATCCGATTTTTCATCGAACATTGGAGACAATGTTTCTTGATCAGTGCTTGTTCCTCCTTGTCGAACTCGATCACTTCAGCTTTATCCGTCGCTGTCCCATGAAAACTCACTTCAGAGTAAGCCTCAGAGGCTGGGTAGGCCCAGCGACTCAGGGCGTCCGCCACTGTGTTGTAGCGACCCGGAATGTAAGTCACATGGAGGTCAAATCTGCTGAGAGTTTCATGCCAACGGCCTCTTCTCCCAGCTGGTCCACCAGGGGTATCCACATGTTCTGTCCTCCAGCTCTCCAGTGACTTGTGGTCAGTCAGTACCTCAACGCGATGGCCCAAGATCCAACCTTCATAGCGCCGTAAGGCACAAAGGATTGCGTAGGCTTCTTGTTCCCTTGGACTCCAATTTTGCTGCCTTGTTGTAAGCTTGCGAGACCAGAAAGCCAGGGGATGATGGTGACCTTCGTCGTCGACTTGTTCGATCGTAGCACCAATGGCGTAACGACTGGCGTCTGTACGAATATAAAAAGGTCTTCCATCCAACCACGGAGTCTTTAATGTAACCACATTTGCCAGTGCTTCCTTGAGACCAGTAAATGCCTCTTCACATTCTGGCGTCCACTTGAGCCTGACTTGAGATCCCTTCTTTCCTTCTATTTTGCCAACCTTAAGTAACTCTGTCAATGGACCAGAGAACTTGGCGTAGAGAGGAAGGAACTCGTGGTAGTAATTGCAGCAGCCTAAAAAGGCACGAAGCTGCGTGATGGTTTTAGGCCTTTCCCAGAGCTGCAGGGCAGCCATTTTTCCTGGGGCTGGTCTTCTTGTCCCGTCTTCCAAGACAGAGCCACAAAATTGCACCGATCGGAGGAACATCGTGCCCTTCTTGGGTCCACACACGAGCTTCTCTTGTCGAAGGACTTCGAGAACTTTTCGAACTTGTTCTTCGTGCAACTTCAGGCACTCATCAAAGTTCTTTCCCAACGGCGTGGCAATCAGAAGGTCGTCAATGTAGATGCTGCAGAATTCTTGTAAATCCAGAGCCTTGTGCTTCTGAAATAAAATAGTCTCCATCATCTTCTGGAACATCGACGGCGCATTCTTCAGACCCATCGGCAGTACAGTCCACTGGACAGTGCCACAGGGCGTGCACATTGCCGTCAAATGCCTATCCTCTTTTCGAAGGGGCATCTGATGAAAGCCATGGCGCAAATCCAACACAGTAAAGAGCTTGCCTTTGGCTCTCGCGGCGATCTCCTTCTCGATTAGAGGAAGAGGATGCGCGTCTGGTACTGTGGCGGCGTTCAGGGCTCTGTAATCCACCACTAGACGCCAAGCATCTATGCTGGATTGGTCAGCAGGTGGGGGTTTTCGCACAGTAAATGGTGCTGAACACCACTCAGAACTCATGCAGCCCTCCAACCAACCGAACTCATAAAGATTGCGCTCAATAATCTTTCGCAGGGCATCTGCTTTGGTGCCGTGGAGATAGAATGGACGTTGTTTGTGCACCTTTGAGCCTTCGATTATGTCAATCTTGGCTTCCCCATTTTCACATCGAATTGGGGGGTTTTTCCACAACTTCCCACTCAGCACGTCATCTTGATAATCTTCGAACACTGCGTCCCTTCCCGCAGATATCTTGTCTCCGTCGACCTGATTCCCACATTTAATCACCGACATTATGTCCACCAATTTGCGAATTGTTGGTCGTGGTCTCATATTCTTGGCCACTTCATTCCAAACTTCTTCGTCGCATTGTTGGCGGATGAAGCTCACCTGAGCTCGCTCCTCCGTGGGATCCCACCAATAAAAGGGGTCCACGAATGTCTTGAAGGGATGGTCGGACGAATTCAGCTTCATTCCTGTCAATTCAGGCGAGATTCTTGGAGATTTGTCTTCATTCTTGCTTGAAATCTTGACTTTTTTGGCTTGATTCTTGTCTGATGGGGATGAATTGTAATGGTTGGAGGCGTTCTCTTGAGGGACGCCGATTGTCCTTCCCTCCTTCCGCGACGATACGTCGGGATTCCGCTCTCGATCGTCCTCATCCACCTCAATTTCGTCGATTCTTGAGGAATTTGAGATAACCTCTTCTGTTCCCATTTCACTGCCATCTTGCCAATAATCCCCCAGATTCCCGTCAACTAAGCACGCCAACGTGCTCCACGAACGCTGTGGCAAAGGCTTGCCATTGTCTTCGCAATACAGCTTCACGCCCTTGTGCGGAAGCTCGACAATGTCGATTGAAATGTCCATAATGTCCTTGAACCACTCTTGTCTTGGCCAATTGGGGACAATTAAAATCGCCTTTGCGCCGGATTGCTTCAGCTTCTGCACTACACGAGGAAAAACGTCGAAGGGCGGATTGATCCAAAGAGGTTCAGACCAGTCCTCACTCCAGGCATCGTCGTAGAACTTCGGAAATCTGTTATTCTTTTTGTTTGCAAAAGCATCAACTTCAGGACGAAAATTGTGGTTCTTTTCGAAATAATCCACCAGAATGTCCCGCCATTTGTCGACTACTCGATAGCAAACTGACTTCCACTTCTTGCTGTTCAACGAATCCACCTTTCCTTCGTCGAAATCTTCTTGATTCCTTGTCCATTGCTGCCCATCTTGCTGAAAATGCAGCTTATTTCTCTCCTTGAATTGGTGGATACTCTTGGTATATGGGTGCAGATAATACAGATCAGACGGGTCGCTGGTCGACGGATCCTGGAGGAAGCACGTCCTGTGTCCCATGGGCGACACACGGTGAGCGTGAAGCCAGGGTTGACCCAGGAATAAATCGTACTTTATGCTGGCTTCATAGAATTTTCCAGCAAACCACTCCTCAGTGACCGTCTCCTCCACACTCCAGACTGATCGTTTCACCAACCTGACCGCCAATTCTGCTTCTCTGTCGCCACCGTCAAGGCGATGTCCGCTGACTCCCTCCAGCTGGACAGGGGTGGAGGACATCTTCGTCTCATCCTCCTGCAGAAAGCCTTTCCTCACCAGATTGACCTCTGAACCATTGTCAATCAGACATCTGGCAAGTTTAACCTTACCATCCGTCGATCTGAACTGGATCCAGCAGACAAACTGGCGCTGCTTGCCTCGCCGGACAGCGCTGAGGACCCAGGCAGGGTACAGGAGGCCAGAGGACCGCGCTAGCCTGTCCCAGCAGCGTCCATCCACCGCCCCAACTACCCTGATGGGTTTTGTCTCCTGCCACTCAACCCCAGTGTTGGGATTTGGGTCAAGTTGGCTTCCCTATTGCCATTCTTCTTCTTCGTTCGGCTGTACGTCCTGTACTTGTCCTTCGTCAACCCATTCTTCTCCTGCTTCGACAGCATTCACTCCTTTTCCACGTCCACGACCTCCAAATGATTTTCCACCACCACCTTTCTTACCACCTTGACCTTTGTTGTTGGGGGTGTTGGAATTGGGGTTGGATTCGTTGGATCTGCCCTTGCCTCGACCTCCAGTATCCTTGTTGTTGCCGAAGGTCTTGTTCGCTGGCGTCTCCGCGTACAGGGGGTTGCCATTCACCTTGGAATCATCTTGATTCCCGGACTTTCCCTGGCCATTTCCACCTTTTTGGCCATTTTTTCCACCATTTTTTCCACCAGCATCGGTCCATCTTGAGTCGTTTAGATCTCTGCCTTGCTGCGAGTAATCTTTTGGTGTCCAGTCTCTGTTCTTTCCTTTGGACTGCCCTTTACCCTTTCCCCTTCCATGCTGGTCAGCATCTCGTGCTCCATCCTGCCGGGGATTTTTGGGAGAATTTCCCTTTCCATCCATTTTGGACTGAATTGTCTTGAGATCTGAGGGCGTCCATCTGTGATCTGCGGTCGTGTGAGTCGCCGCTCGACCTTCTTTTCCAAGGGCAATGCACACAGAGCATCCCTTCTCACCAACGGCGTTGACCTTGCCTCCGAAGCCATGTGCATCCTGGGACGTCTGGCGTTCTAAGTTTGCATACTTTTCAAGTTGGTCCCAGATCTGCTCGACTCCATAACTGAAGATCCACGGTCGTACCTTCAAAACTGTTCCCTTATACTTCACTTTTCCATCCACCATGCTGCAGAAAAACTCCGACTGTTCAGAATCGTGGAAACCAACTCTCCATCTGCCCTCACGAATAGTGATATCCTTCAATCCAGTAGCACTGATAGAGTGTAGCAACTCACGAACAGCCATTTTTCCCATAGTTTCTGGCAATCCTCGGACTTCAACCCAGTTGCCCAGAACTTTTTGGTCCGCCTGAGAGTCCCTGATCTTCTGCTTGGTCTCCGGCGTGAGCTTGCTCAGGAGGATCTTCTTCATTTCGCCTTCAGAAAGTCCTTCTCCAGAGTTCTCCGCCTCTTGCACCAAAAACTCCCAATCTTGCCTTGCAATTTGGATCTCTTCCAGAAATATTTTTTTGATCGCCCTGAAGTTCTCCAGACGGTTCCTGTAATGATCTTCAGGTAGTCGAGACCCTTTCTTCTTGAGACTGCGATACAACTCCTCATAGCTCAGGGGGTTCCCTTGATTTTGTCTTTCGACATAAAGATTGTAGGTACTTTCCCTGAGCTTGCCCGTCAAGCAGTCCATCAGCCCAAGGATCCAGAGCTCCTTGTCCAGCTTCTCCGTCTGCAGCCACACCATGAACTGCCTCTCGAAGGACGCCCAGTAATTGGGGTGTCCTGAGAACTTCGGCTGCTTCATCACTGATCCTCTCAGCCTCATGTGCAAAGGGTTCAGCAAGTGGTTCAGGTTGAAATTGGTGGCTGTGCCGACCGGATTGACGAACACTGGGTTGACAGCGGCACCTCCCATTGCCTGTGCCTGCGCAATTGCGGCCGCCAGCAACGCCTGGTCCACAGTAGGCTGCACGAACGGCGTTGGTTGAGCTTGATGCATCCTCATCTCCTGCAATTTCTTCTGCTTTTCTTTGATTTTTGCCTCGTTTTCTTTCTGCTGCCGGTCCTTCTTCTTCAAGGCCATGGATCGCTCCTTCACAGTGGTCCTTGCTTCTCCATCGATATCCGCAACAGTACCCACAGACAGTACAGACTTCCCTGACGAAGATTCTCCTCCTTCGGTACCCAGATTGAACCCAATAGGACTTGTAAATCCAGTAGGGGGGATACCAGAAATTCCAGTAAAAGCTGGATGGTGGCCAGTAAAAGCTCGGGGCGCTGGAGAATGTGGAGCGCCGTAAGGCGTGGATGTGGGTGCAGCTGAGGAGGTAGGTGCTGGGTGGCTTGCCATTGTAGGCGCTGGTCCAGAGAGCCCAGTAGTGCTCAGATTTTGTACCAGATCTGTAAGCTTCACAAACTTCTGTTCCATGTCCTTCCACTTGTTGTCATCATCCCTCTTTTTCTCCTTGGCGGCCTTCTTCAGCTCCTTCACCCTGAGTAAGAAAAAGTCACTGCCATGTCTTTCTTGGAGGGCTTGATCCAGGCTAAGCCCCCCTTAAAACCCTTTGTTGATGCTGAGACAAACTTAAGTGTTTTTATCTCTCTTTTGTTGCCTAAAGTACACTTTCTCAAAGTAACTAGGGTTGTGACCCTAGCCCCCCCATGAAGTTCACCCCTACCACTCAACTGAGCGGAGGTACCTTCCTTCATGGAGGTCATACCAAAATAAATCAGGCATTACATGCTTGTAGGCCTTGGAGGTTAAGCCTAAGTGGTCTCCCACCCCAAGACCCCTATACTCAATTGTTTCTACCACTTATTGTGGTCCTGTTTTGTAACTGTTTCTGAATTCAGTTGCTTGGCCAAGTCATTTTCTGTGTGGTCCTGACATCTATGCTCCTCAGTCCTAACCAGCACCATTTCACCCAAAAGAGTGCACATGAAGTGCCTATTGCAACCTCTGAGGCTAGAGTCTGACCAATTTTCATATAAAACCTTTTGTATTATCCATTTGTGATTGAATCTATGTGCATATACCTGCTTTGTCTATCTGCAGCCCTTCTGTGTTATACTGGATTCCAAAACCAATCATTGATTCGATCCACATTCAGTCCTTGCTCTACTTGCTGCTTTGGTTTGGGGTTTTACAACTACAAAACCTGCAGGAATACATCAAAAGACCTAGGGCATAATTCAAGGACATCTTTCCGGTAGCAGAGACAGTCCCTTGTGACCTTTTGAACCGACCCTGAGAAGAAGTGCAGAACAAAAGCTCAACAACAAGTCCATAATGTCCACACCAAGTGTAAGGACCTGGCCTATCCGAACTGTCCAAGTACAAATGGGCAGTGTGGTCCACCCAATGAGTGAACCACCACACCGAGCACCACATCAACTCAGTGGTGCATCTGGGTCCCAAGGAGATCCAGAACGCAGAAGGGCGAAGGAGAATAAAGGCCTTACCACCGAGGCCTTAGCAGCACACGGTGGAGACAGCTTCAGTCACCTCCACAGACGTGTGGCTGCTTCAGTATCAAGATCCAATTGTCCAGCTTCATCCTCAACTGCCATTGAAGGACCTGAGGAATATGAGAAGCTGAAGATGAAGATGGATGAGTACATCATGCATGAGGAGTACTATAAATCCATCCGTGGGGAAGATGGAGAGGAGCCCTTAGCTGTACATGGATCCAGACCACGTACAGATCTTGGGTCCTACGCTCACTCAGGTCCCCCATCCACAGCATCCCTGCCAAGACGACTACGACCTGAGTACCCAACCCCAAGGGCTCCCGAAGTGGGCCCAACACGAGTCGAAGAACACCATCCAAGGCCAACCTACGGTGCCCTGGATCAAACGGCCGAGCTGCTGGCCAAATTCCTGTCCGGATCAGAAGATCCAGATGTGACGGCCTTATCAGAGGCCATTAAGGCTAAACTGGGTATTGCAGAACCCTCACCCAAGCCTGAGTTCCTCTCTCTCTGTCCAGGGCTGAGTACCCTGGCCGAAGATCTCAAGAGATCGAGGGTCTCAAGGCTGTTGCCTAAGGTTACCTGCCCCAGCCCCTTTCACCCCCGTGCCAGGACTGTGCCTATGGCGGACCTACAGGACGTGCCTGTCACAGAGACTGAGAGAAGAGGGCTGTCAGCCCTGGCCCCTCTTGCCGGCGTGTCGCCTTCAGGCCTAACTCCGGGGGGTGGGAAGACGGGCAGACCAATTGCCCAGGCGAACATCCAGCTGGAACTGCCGGAGTTCAACCCTAAAAATCTGCCTGAATGGGCAGAAGAATTTGCGGAGTTCCTTTTGTTGACTGGCCAATCCCATGTGGATGTGGCCACCAAATGTTCACTGCTAAAACGCTCATGCAAAAAGAAATTTTTGCAAAAACAGGTCAAACAGATTGTGAAAACCTGTTCTACTTGGGCGGAGGTACTCCTGAGGTTAGAGAAAACATTCCCAGTCTATGAGACTGACCTCAGCGTACGCACACAAATCGAGGAGCTACCTATGCTCCCGGAGTTTCCATCCGCTGCGCGAATTTCTGAGTATGTGTGCGACATGGAGTACTTATTTTCGAGGATGAATGTGGGCTCCTACGGAGCCACTGAGCCCCACCTGTGGCTCATGAGTAAGATCCCCCAGCGTACGTGGGATGATTGCCGCTCAACCTCTGAGAGGAAGAGCAGGACCCACTCGTATGATACACTGGTGGATCTCTTGATTGAGCTAGCTCTTGAGAGAGAGAACGACTCCCACATGGAGAAGTTCCTCAAGAAGCATTTGGGACGAGGTGGTACCCCTACCCCCGAACGTGGCGAAGGGAAGGGGCATAAAAATCCCACTAACACCAACCAGGGAGGCGGTAAAGGGAGGGGCAACCTACGTGCCATGAACGAGGTTCCAACTGATGCAGGCACACCCCCCCTGTTTTACTGCCGACCTGTCAATGACAAGGGGGGACCTTGTCATGCCTCTGACTGCGATCTTCGCAGTGGCTGTATGCTGCAGATGAAAGGTCAGCAGCATACTAAAGATGGGAAAACTGTGACCCATCAGGACCACTTCAGGTGTACCATCACCTGTGGTTACTGTGGCAAGCGTCGTCACTATGAGGACGAATGCCACATCAAGAAACGCGAGAGTGACAAACTCAAGCGTCAGGAGGCGGAGCGCCAGAAGACCCCGACGCCCGCCAGAAATCCCCCGAATGGGGATAAAGGTAAAGGAGGTGGCAAGGGGGGTGGCAAAACTGGACCCCCTAACCCCCAGAGGCGCTCATCAGCGCCCGTTCCTACACCTACTCCTGCTGCCACACCCGCTCCTGCCGCAGGTGTCCCCCAGAAGCGCCCCCAAGGGGATAACGCTACCGCTGAGGGGAATAATTCTAAGAAGAGGCGCTTGGCCTGGATGGCCAAGTCCCTCATGGCTGCAGGAGTGGATGTGAAATTCCCTGATGAGGAATAGGGGGGCGGCTCCGAAGAGGAGGACTTGGTTTTCTGGATCCTCGTGAAAATCCGGGATCAGGTTTTTCGAGCAGTGCTTGATACCGGTGCAACACTTTCCACAGTGGCCCGGCGCCTGCTTAAAACTTTCAGGAAGACTAAGACTGTGGCCATAAGAGTAGGGGATGGGCTTAGCCCACGCAAACTGCACCCTGTTTTGCGCGCCGAACGCGCAAAAAAGGGTGTACCATCCATTCCTTGGGGGGGGTCGATGTGACCATATGTCTGGGCGACGAAACCGTGACCCAACACTGCAGAGTGTTGGACACTGACGCCTTTGACATTGTCATTGGCACTGACTTTCTAAGAAGAAACCCCCAGGTTAAAATGCTGTCCCTACAGCGTCCTTACTCTTTGCCCTGCGACTTTGGCAGTGGGCTATTCTCCGTTCCTTTGGAGCTGTCAGGACGAAAAGAGTCTGGGCTGCGCTACGCAGCCAAGACGAACTATCGTACTGAAAACTACCAACTGGCCCGTCATGTTCTCGAAAATGGACTGGCGGCCCTTCAGGTAAACCTGGATGAGATCCAGGTGGAATTGTTTGCGAGCCAACAACAGCACATCATGCAGTTGTACTGCTCGAAACAAATGAACAATGCTTTCCGCTTCTTCTGGAAAGCAATGGGCCTAGCGTATGCTAACCCTCCCTTCTCCCTGCTCGCGAAGGTTCTAACCAAGATCGCTTATGAGGGAGGAAGGGTTCTTATGTGCACCCCTGACTGGGGTTGCTCTGGTGAACATGCTTACTGGCGCCGTATGCTTGACCGAATGACCGTGGGAAGAGTGCAACTCCCCGACGGCCCCATCTATGTGCCTGAGGACTCAGACACAGCTATGCAGGCCCCTGAGTGGGCCAGTTTCCTGTCCATCATCGATGGATCTCTCAATCCTGTACCCCTGTGTGACCTGGACCAGGTGCTACTAAAAGAAGTCATGGCCGAAAATCGTGGCCTGACCCTTTATGATCTCAAAAATCGATCTCCTGAGCACCTATCTGCCACACTTACAGGGTGTGAGTCTCCTGATGACTATCTGGAACCTGCAGCTGTAAAAGAGGATGCTGACGACCAACTGTCTGAGATCACCAGCACTATTCCCTCTGTTGATCCCAGCTGTGTTGACCTAAAACATAGTGCTTTCCGGGCCCAGCTGTTGCTAGAGGAGGTAGATCTAGAGTCAACCTCCGAACCCGCTTCCTCTGTTGGGAAACCAGTGCTACACATGCAGCCTGTGCACACAGGTGAACCCGTGGCCCGGAGTACTGATGCTCTGGCATGGCCTGCTGCTAATAACATGCCCTTGTCTGAGCATGACACGCAAGAACTCCGACGGCTGTTGTACTTGAAGGCCGAAGGTATTGAGCGCCAAGAGCGGCTGCAATACCTCAGACAGACCTGGAAATACTCCATCTGGTCTGAGGAGGACGATGAGTCCTATACGCTGCCTGATCCTGAGATACCTCTAGTGTACTCTCTACACTATGGGCAGCAATGTCCCCCTGAGTGGGACGATGGTACTGTACCTGCCGAAACTGCTGATCGGCATAAAAAGAAAGAACATGGAAAAAGCAACCTCCATGCTGAGGAGGATTTCCTTCAGAAAGTCGAGAGTCTTAACCTTGACCCCCGCCTGAAGAAACTGCTTAAAACCTATGAGGAGGTGTTTGGCGCCTTGCCGCCTCCCCTATCTTGCAAAAAACTGGTCCAGATGGACCTGAAATTGAAACCAGAATTTGAAAAGATGCGAGTGAGGCGTCGTCCCTATCCCGCTCCACAGGAACAGGTTGAAGAAATCGAGCGCCAGATCCAAGAATGCATTGATGCTGGCCTCGTTGAAGAGTACAAACATGGGTACTATCCCCATCACTGCAGCCCCTGTTTCCTTGTTGCTAAACCAGGGTCGACTGCTCTACGTCTTGTTCTAGACTATGGTGAGGTCAACAAGAAGACCCAGAACCACTCAGGGAGTATTCCTAACATGGAAAACACCCTGGAGCGTATTGCCAAATGCAGGTATAAGACCAAAATGGACAAACGCTCTGGTTTCTGGCAGGTTCACCTAACCGCCGCAGCTCAGGAGCTGCTTGCCTTCATAACCCCTAAGGGTCGTGTCTTCAAGTGGAAGGTTCTGCCTTTCGGGGTGGCTCACGCCCCAGCGCTCTTCCAGGAGCTTATGAACAAAATTTTGTACATACTGAGGCGCAGGCCTCTAGTACAAGAGTTGATTTCTCGGGGTGCAGAAATGGAGGCTCACATCGACGACGTGAGTTTGGGTACTAATACCAAAGAGGACCATGTCCTTCTCCTCCGTGAATTCTTCACTGTCTGTCAAGAAAACCATCTCCGAATCAAACTCGAAAAATGCGAGTTTATGAAAGAGGAGATGGAGTATTTGGGTTTCGACGTGGGGTATGGCTGGTGGAAACCAGCCGCGTCTAAGATGCAGCCCCTACAGGACATGCAGATTCGCGATGACCCTAAGAAGGGTCTACACGATGTGAGGAGTTTTGTGGGCGCCTGTAATTTCTATCGGCGTTACATCCACAATTTTACTTACTCCTCTGCACCCCTCACTGACCTAATCAAGAAAACTACTCCCTGGAGGTGGACCTCCAGAGAGGAAGAGTGTTTCCAGGAGTTGAAGAAGAAGATTGCCTCCTCCAACTGCCTGGGAGTACCCCGCCCTGAGGGCGAGATAGTCCTGATCACTGATGCCAGTGATGTAGGGGGGGGAGGTACGATCTATCAATGGCAGGAGCTTAACCCCGCTGAGCTAACCCACTGCCATTATCGTACTACTGGACTGAACCGTGATGGTTCGTTGAAACATGACTATCCTGCCAGTGAGTGGCGACTGGTGCCACTGGGACACTGGAATTGGAAGTGGAACCAAGCGCGTTCCAACTACAGCACCTATGACCAGGAACTCCTGGCCGGTATGTTGGTGCTATCTTCACAATCCCGACTCCTGGGGTCTAACCCTATTGTCTGGCTGTGTGACCAGGAGCCTGTGAAGTCTTTTCAGAAGGGCCCACCACCAGAAAAAGCGAAGCTAAAACGGTGGTGGACTTACCTGAGCCAGTTCAGGCTGACAGTGCATCATATCCCCGGGATTAAGAATGAACTGTCTGACTATATATCGCCCAACAACTTCGATGCGCTTATTGGTGAGAGCTCTGAGGCGCTCGCCAAAGAGGCTTTCCAGCGTATGGATGTCCAGCTTGACCTGTCCATGCGCACTGCTGGAATCCTGGAGGGTTGGAGTCTAACCGACTATCAGTCAGAGTATGAAGAAATTCTCCAAACCCTCAACACTGGTCTCGAACCCCGTGTCATTGACGGGCACCAGTGGTATAAAAACAATCAGTACCTCTTCTACGAGGACCGAATTGTGGTGCCTGAGGCACGACTGGATGGGTGCCTACAGTGGTCCCATCTCAGTTCTGGTCACACTGGCGCTAATCGCTCAGTGGACTTCTTCCGTGAGTGTTTCTACTCTAGTCTAACCCTGACTGAACTGAGGTCGCGTATGCAGACCATTGTAGATGCTTGTGGCTGTCATGCCAGCAAGCAGAGCGACAGTAGGGATAGGGGTCTGATCTCCAGCTTACCCATACCCTATTGTGCTAACTCTCTTCTCTACGTGGATTACATCCACGGCTTACCACGCTTTGGCGGCTATGATAGTTGCCTCGTGGTCACCTGTGGTCTATCTCGCTTCACCCGTGTGTTCCCTTGCAATAAGAAAATCACAGGTGAGCAGACTGTAAAAATGTTGGTCCAACAATGGTTCGAACCCTATGGAGCACCTAAACAGGTGCACTCTGATGAAGATGTACGCATCCGCAGTGACACTGGGTGGTACAAACGAGTGCTAAATGCCCTCAACGTGGAGGTAACCACAGGTGTGCCCTACACTCACACGTCTAACCCTCTCTGTGAGAGACAGAACCGTGTGGTGGAGCAAAACTTAAGAATCCTGATGAAACAGGAGCGCACCAAGGACTGGGTACGCCTAGTGCCCTGAGCAGTTCTGTCCATGAACTCACAGCGGAGCTCTTCTACGGGTTTCACCCCCCACGAACTGTTCCATGGAGGACGACCTGCTTGGTTCTTCAAAACCCCCTTTCCTGAGGACTTCAAGAGCCCGGTGGGAGATTGGCTAGAACACAAGCAGTCTCTGGCTAACCAGGCTGGTACTAACCTGAGGCACATTCGTGACCGTGAACAGAGCCGACAGAACCGCCTACGGCGACCTGCCAGCTTCAAGGTTGGTGACCTTGTTTTGGTACACCATTCACGCCTACCCTCCTGGCCACGTAACTGCCTACAGGACCCTTACTTTGGACCCTATCGTATCATCAGGATAGATGGATCCAGGATCCATGTCAGGTGCAGTCCACGTCTAGGTGGTGAACTGCTATGTGCTCCTAAGCAGTTGAGGCACTATCACTCCCCTGACGACTTGTCTTGGGATGAGTAGCGCCTCAGCGACAGTGAGATTGAACGTATAGACCTAGAGAACGCTGCCAGTCCAGAGGAGGCAGACGAACTTGAAGAGATGACTGCCGATGAGATGGCAGTCGATGGTTACTACGTGGTTGCAGGTATTGCTCGCCACGAGTATAAACAGGGCTGGAAATTCCTTACCCTGTGGGATGGCTATGGGTTGTCCGAGGCGACCTGGGAACCTATGTCAGCCTTCATACAACCAGATGGGAGTATCAACCCCATCTTCCGCACTTACCTCGTTGAGAACAACGAGGGGCAGCTCCTAACCCGTGCTGAGACTATGTCTCAGCGTAAGAAGCGAAACTAATTACCCTGTGTCAGTCTACTGACCCTGTCTGTGCCCTGCAGACCCACGCCTATGGTTTCCAGCGTGAGCCAGGTGGCCGCTTATCAAGATTGCAGCCACCCAGCGAGTGTTTGCTTTGTTGACCATGTGTTGCATGGGTACTGCCCTAATGTAATGACCTTGGTGAGCCAACGAAGAACGGTGGCTTTCTACACCAGGGGGGAATGACAAGCAAGGTGTTATGAGGCAAGGTGTGTCTTCCCTCCTTGGGGACAAGCGAGCCCACAGTTAGGACCCCTGACTGGTCCAGACCCATGGGGTTCTACCCTTCCTTACAGGGTTTACCATACCTCTGTATGTGTGAGTGTGCTATTCCTAAAGTCCTGGAAGCAAGCCGCAGAAGTGGTGTCCTAATCATACCCAAGTCTGCGCCCTTGCTAAACCTGGAGGGTTGGCTTATTGATGCCACGGGGTACGCCCCGGGTCTCCCCTCCCCTATGCGCCCAATTTCTGTGCTGGCGCACAACCTTGGGGGAATACCCAGCGTGCTAATCCAGGTATTGTTTTCCCTACCTATCTGTCTACTACAGGGAGGGGTGGCCAAAAGCTATGAAGGCATGCAAAACGCCTGTTTGCTATGTGGCCAAAACACTGACCTAACCACTGTCACAGCCCACCAACCCAGCTAAAATTGCAGGAAAAGGGTACGACAGTGACACGCCCCCCACAGGTCCTACACACCCTACAGTGGCACCATCCTGGTGGGCGAGCACTGGGCAACTGGCTCTAGCCCCCACTCAGGACTACCACTCCTACACGCACACTCTACTTGGCGTTGCGAAGGTAAAGGTCTCATGGGTCCTAGCGACCCTCCTGTGAAAAGGACGAGAGAACACAGCGCTCCTAAGCAGCTGTGGCCTAACAGGGGACGCCACAACGCGTTTCCCCTGCTAGGGCTTGGAGGGAAGGGGTGCTCTCGTTGCGTGCACAGCGCAGATGTCGTTGAGGTCGAACTGTCCTCGCCAGTACTGGCTGAGGCACAGTGATTTGATTTGTGATCAGCGCCCCTGTTTTGCTGGGGCAGAAAAATGGTAGCCGCCGGAGGCAGCTGCTGCGTGCACCAATCACCCTTAACCTCTCCCACCTGTACAAAAGAGGCAGATCAAGGGGCGTTTGCGACTGTGGAACCAAGCCACACTCCAGGTATTATACCCTTCTCAGTGTGACCTATAATACGCTGTTCGCAAACACGCTGCAGATGCAGCTACCCCTGTCAAGCAAGCAAGCTTTAAGAAACTCCTCGGGTTCTCTTAAAGAACGTACCGAGGAGCCTCTGGGTAACCTAAACAAGGTTTACCGTGCGCAATTCGCGTGGCCTACCCTTTAATGCATCATGTGCACGCAGGGAAGAAAGGCTTAACCACAGACTCAACCAGGAGGTGAGCTCCTCCTGGGCTAACCTACCTTACTCACCATGCATCGTGTGAATGCCGCATTGAAACGAACACAAAACAAACCTAAGCGTTTTAAGCAACTCAACTTGAACGCCACGGCCGCACACGAACAAACGCTAACCTGTGAAAAAGGAAACAAGGGGGGATTAGGGATACAGGTGAAGCGATACAGCGTATGGATGCCTAGATTAGGCACATGCATCGCGAGCACAGCGCATATTCAAACCCTACGTGCGCGCTGCGCGCTCCATTCGCATCACATACCTTTCACTCCTGCTTTCACCTGTGCAGAGCAAGAGAGATGAACACCCGACCCCCCAACGAGCACAGCGTTAACAACCCTAACGTTTTGACGGAGCAACCAACACGAACGCAATGCGTGAGTGTGAAGTGACACAGACATACCTGAGAGACGGGTTGTTGAACTGCTCTGTGGTGTGGGCTGATTTTGAATGCTTTACTCTGAAGTTTATAAAAATTTTGATGCAACTGTGCAAAAATTTTGTTTAAAACTTTAAAAACTACGGCTCATACCTGCTTTTCCAAAAGCCGTTTTCGCTTGCGCAACCCTTTTCTTGGCGTCCGCTTCCTTTGCGCTTGTCTGCGACTTTAAGTTATGTGTAAAAATGACGATTTCCCGCGTGGTTTCGTCGATTTTCAACGATTTCACTTGCTAAATCGCAACCCCTTCCGCAAAACCGCAGGAATCACTCCCTGCTGGTTCCATTTTCTATTTTTTCCAGCTCCTGGGGGTTTGTGTCCTCCATTGGGAGTATTGCTCCGCCCTGGCCCTTGGTCAGGACGTTTACTAAAACGCTGTTTATACGGCGATGACCGTCCGCATGAGAGCGGTCGACTGTACCCTAGTGGACAGACACATGTGCTCTGGACAGGGAGTCCTGGGTTCAATTCCCACTGCCCCCACACTTTTGCCAAAAGTTTTCGCCGCACGCCGGCGACTTTTGAGGAGTGCCCCTTCGAAGGGACATCATTCACGGTACATTACACTGTTTTTCAAGGGTCCCTACAGTGTGATAGGCTTCTATGAGGTGATGAGAATATTTTTGGTAAGTTTAATGCATTTTTTTGAGGTACTTTTGGGAATATTTGAGCCTTTTCCTTGGTCCTACTAGCTTGATCGACTAGTACTCCAGGGGGGAGTAAGAAAAAGTCACTGCCATGTCTTTCTTGGAGGGCTTGATCCAGGCTAAGCCCCCCTTAAAACCCTTTGTTGATGCTGAGACAAACTTAAGTGTTTTTATCTCTCTTTTGTTGCCTAAAGTACACTTTCTCAAAGTAACTAGGGTTGTGACCCTAGCCCCCCCATGAAGTTCACCCCTACCACTCAACTGAGCGGAGGTACCTTCCTTCATGGAGGTCATACCAAAATAAATCAGGCATTACATTCTTGTAGGCCTTGGAGGTTAAGCCTAAGTGGTCTCCCACCCCAAGACCCCTATACTCAATTGTTTCTACCACTTATTGTGGTCCTGTTTTGTAACTGTTTCTGAATTCAGTTGCTTGGCCAAGTCATTTTCTGTGTGGTCCTGACATCTATGCTCCTCAGTCCTAACCAGCACCATTTCACCCAAAAGAGTGCACATGAAGTGCCATTTGCAACCTCTGAGGCTAGAGTCTGACCAATTTTCATATAAAACCTTTTGTATTATCCATTTGTGATTGAATCTATGTGCATATACCTGCTTTGTCTATCTGCAGCCCTTCTGTGTTATACTGGATTCCAAAACCAATCATTGATTCGATCCACATTCAGTCCTTGCTCTACTTGCTGCTTTGGTTTGGGGTTTTACAACTACAAAACCTGCAGGAATACATCAAAAGACCTAGGGCATAATTCAAGGACATCTTTCTCCCTGTTCTCCAGCGACGAAATCTGTCTTCGACAGGAGCAGTCCTTGGCGCACTCGCCACAGGAAGGGCATCTCGTCCCTTTTCCTTTGCTTCTGACTTCATCAACCCAGCTGTCAACACTGGAGTTGGAGTCAGGAAGCTTGGACAGTTGCTCCCTGGAGAGGTGAGAATGTGTCGAATCACACCTCATTTCGTCGACCTCTTCGTCCTGTCGACCCCAGGCGCCCCACGGACCAGCGTGCTGACGCACATTCTGGCGTCTCTCCTCGGCGATGATGGCCATCTGCACCATCACGGCGGCCTGGTGGTCGAACTGGTCCATCAGCTCCTCCCAATCCTCTTGCTCCTGCAGCTGGGCGTCGAATCTCGACCGGCCGCTGTCCCTGAGGAACTGGCACGACGCCCGGAACCAGTCCCTCAGGCGGCCACGATAGCCCGCCTCAGCCAGCAGCCAATTCTGCCTGTGCAGGAATTCCTCATTCCAGATCTGCTGAAAGTGGTTTTCCCAGTAATCACCACTAATTTCAGCTTCAGACTGCTCTCCTTCGCTGCTGCTGTCTTCCAGATCAGGCAAAGCCTGAGAGGAGGAACCAGATTCACTCGAGGAGGGAGATTCTCGACCGGGTTTAAGGTTGGGTGGGGCGTTCATGCAATACTCGGCACAAGTATGAACACCAGGCCAATGTTTATGGCCACAGTAAGGGCACTCTGACGGATGATCCTCGGTTTGCTGGGGAGATGCTACGAAGGTAACCTCGGGGGGAACACGCAGCGACCCAGAACGAGTAATAGCCCCGCTAAAGTCCGACGATCTCAGAGTATCAGTGGAGATTCCAGAAGCAGAGTCATGATTTCCTCTGCTACCATGTAACCGCTGCATAGTGGTTGATCTTTGTTGTGACTGCGAAGCCTGTAGCCTTGATGCCCCAGGGGTCGTAACGCCCGACACTGCCCCTGATATCTCCGAACCCAACTGACCCTCTTCAGACCCATATCCAGCCTCTTGGAGCGACATATGCGAAGCACTTGTAAGTGCAGTGAACTCCATGGTGGAATATGAAGAGTACGAAAACCCGGTCTACAAAAATGGAGCAGACATAGAATCTCAATGCGCATTCATCGCACATAATGACACGACGTGAAATCATTCGAAATAATTTAAAAAAATCCGATTGGGAAATCACGAAAGACAAATGCGACTCGACGCGCGCTCTCAGGCGACATCTGGCGGCGAACGGAAAACATGAAACAGAACGGAAAATTTACTGCACTAATGTACATCTGAGAATCATTTGAATTCTGATCACATCAGTGTATAATTGAGTGCTGTCACTGCTGTCGTTACAGTGCTACATCAACAAGCTCACGAACAAAAACATCAACTACAAGAGCATTCACAAGCACGTTCCAATCAACAAGAACAATGATTTCAACATCATACTCACGGACAACATCACCATCATATCGCTCTACAACAAAATCCGGTGATGGGTGAATTTCAATCACAACAACTTCCGGGCGGATGGGGTTTTCGTGCATTTGAACGTGTCCGTTTTGTAAACGAATTTGGGGAACCACAAGAACGGATTCGTGTGGCTGAATGGGCGCCGACACACGATACGGCGTTAAACCAAGTGGGCGAGCTCACCAAGGCACTTTCTATGTTGCGCGACGATCATTATGGTCTACATCGCGCAGTTGCCAAAACCTTTCGTGAGGCCGAAACGGCTTTGGATCGACTTCGAGGACAAGTACAAGAACATGTTGACGGAGTTTATGGTGAAGGCCGAACTCTACGAGGTATTGTCGATGAACAAGGACAACGACTACATGATTTTAGTGGGCGCGTTGAGGGCTGGTGCAAGGAGAATTTTTCACACATTGACAATCGACTAAATGCTTTGCTATCATCCATGGGTAAGAAGGAAGTACAATGCTCATTTGAGAATGAATTGTTATCTCTCAAGCAATTGTGTTTGTCGACCAATGAGTTAGTAGATTCCATGGCCCATGAGCGTGAAGAACTAAATGGTGAAATTGGGAACCTCAAACAAGCATTAAATGCTTTTGAGGTTGAGGTTAATCAACTCAGGTTGACCGTAGACAGGATGGAAAGTGAAGTAGGTCCACTCAAAACTGCCTTCTCCAAATTCCAATTGGAAATTGCCACCAATCTTGAAAAGATTCGTCAAAACATGGACAACCAATTGGAAAGGGACAGGGCCGAATTTCTTGACGAAGTGCACACTTTGCGACGACAGCTCTCAATGGAGAAGACCTCCCGTGAAAGTGAAAAAAAACATTTCGAGCAACAAATCTCTTCTCTTGTTGCACGCATTGAGACATTGGAGAATAAGCGTGGCGTACAACGATCTTCTCCCATGAAGGAACATGGTGATGGTGTTTTGATTCAAGTTGCATCTTTAGCGGCTGAGATCCTGGTGCTGAAGGTACATTTTGACAGTTTGCATCAGTCTTTGAGTGCATTGGAGGAACGTTTCCTTGCGTATGATACACAGCATGCACCCCAACTCAATCAACTATCCATAACTTTTAAGGGACACTTGACAGAATTCAGTGAGCTCAAGTTGAGCCTGGCCAAGCTTAGGATAGATTCAGAGGCCAATTAATCCTTGTTGCAACGTGTGCGTGCCAAGCAGTCTTCGGTGAGTCCTCGGGGTACAAATCCATCTCCCAAAGTACCGAGTGAGGCTATTGATAGGATTGACTTAGCTAAATTGCACAACCTATGTAGGGTTGCTAAGGATAAATCTTCCAAGGCACAGGTTGATGTGTTGGGATGCTTACAAGATTGTGCGTCATTACGTGGTGAACTAATGGATTCCATTGAGAATCATCGATCACTCAAAGGGGAATTTGATGCACACTTGACATCAATGCATTCTTCACGTGCGCGGCGAGAATCACAGCCATCAGGGTCAGTTACGTTTGGAGTGGATGCGAAGGGTAACCCCTTGTCACCCAATTGTGCTTACATCCCATCTGGTCCCCCAGATCTACAATATAACGAGCTTCGTGCTCAAGAAGTACAGCATGGCAAGGAGTTCGTCTCAAATGAGCGACGAGGAGTTACCTCCAAGAGCGCTGGGACAGCTCAGGTTCACACTCCATATGCACCTCCATGGCATGCCACACAGATTCAGGATCAGGCCCAACCTTCCTTCACATACCGGGATCGAAAGCGATCATGCCCACAAGGGGAATCTTATCACAGCCGGTCAAGTGTGGAAGTGAACAATCCAACAACGCATACCGGTTCTTCTCCTCCCCACGCTAATCCACAGGGTGATTGGCGTCATTGTAAGGGATTGGACGTTCGATTTTTCGATGATGATTTATTTTTTAATCCCTTCTCGCCATTGGACTTTAAGGATGAGACCCAGCTACCTAAAGTGAAGCCCACAGGGAATCCTTCTTTTGGGGCAGCATTTGCTGAGGTACGACCTCGTGAGGAGGATGAGGGAACCACAGATGTTAAGGATTCATTTCATCAAGGAATTCCTGGTCCAGGTTTGTATGGCACATTGGCCACGCCGTATTTGGACCCTAAATCGCTCACAGAGACCCAGGCATTGATGACTGTGCCACATTGGGATGGAAAAGGGGAGTCCGGTGTAGAGTGGAAGGAGTCCTATTCGGTGTGGGATAATGATGTTGGCAGGGCCCTAGGAGATGCAGTCAGGCGCCGGGTGCTGCGGGCAGCCATCCCCAAGGATCTAGCCAATAGTTTTGGGAAGCGCATCGATCGGCGGCGTCGTGGCTATGCAGCGCTGGAGAAGTTAGTCTTCGATGAGGTTGACAGGCGTGCAAACCCAGATGTCATATCCGACAAGTGGAAAGCACTTGAACTGCCTGCCAAACCCACTGCACTGGATGCTGCAGGTTTTATGGACGATTGGCTCTACTATGGAAGCCAGGTTAAAGGTGGTGTAACCCATCAGGGCGCTAGGGACCAATTTCTGGATGCACTGGGCCCACGGCAGGAGAACTTTATTTATAAGCTCTACCTTGAAGAGAGAAGAAAAGGTAAGGAGCATAACTATTTGGAGATTTTCCTGGTGCTTATGACAGAACTGATGGCCCGTGATGCTGCACACAATAAGCAGGACCATTGGCGCCGGCGCAATCACCAGGGTCATGGCAGGGTCCAACAAATTCAGGGTTCAGAGTCAGGGGAAGGTATTCCTGCTGCCTCACTGCCCACAGAGTTTGAGCCTGATGAGGCCCAAGTGCTTGCACTGATGGATAAAAAAAAGGACATCACATGTCATCATTGCGGCCGCACTGGACACATGGTCAAGGATTGCTGGGTTAAACACCCTTAGCTCATTCCTAAGGGTGTAAGGGTGCCCAAAACGCTGTTGGAGAAGCTCAGGACTCCTCCTACACGTCAAGATACAGGAGGAGGACCCAACAGGTCTCCAGCGGACAGGGGTAAGCCCCCTCCCAAGAAAAGTTACCCCCCTTGCCCTACTCCAGGTTGTGGTAAAACAAATCACAGGCCTGAAGACTGTTTTATTTCCTATCCTGAGAAGGCTGAGGAATATAAGCGCCGCTTTAAGAAGTAGAGGCGTGGACAGTGTGTTTTGGGCGGTCCACTGTCACATAGACGCCCACCCATACGGGTGGACTATGAGGCAACGTGGAAAAGTGCATATGTGCAGCATATTGAGTTACAGGGTGAGGAGATAGAGGTCCTCAGGGAACCCCGTCCTGGGATTTGTCGCAGGACGCGGCGGGGCATCATACTACAGGCCCGATACCAGCTGGATAATTATCCTGAGGCGGGCCCATACCTGCTGCAGTCATTGATTGACACGGGATGTGAGATTCTCGGTGTCATTGGCTGGGAGCTGATAGATAAGAAATATTGTGAGGCTGCTGATGTGCAGTTTCGTTTGTTGGGGGCAGGCAATATGGAGTTGGAGGGAGGTAAGTTAGGGGTCAGGGTGACTATTTTGCTGCCTGTACACACCTGCGCAGGAGTGGTAGTGGCACAGTGTGTGAATGCATTTTTGCATCTTGCCTCTGTGGGACCCCGGGTGCCCCTGGGGTACCCTTTCTTAACCCGATATGGTCTGGCATTGTTGCCTTCTCAGGGCCAATTGGCCTTTGAAGAAGAGTTGAAGTGGACTACCCATACGATGACAGAAACCCGTGGAGAAGTGACTGAGTTCAGCACCTCGACCGGCTCTGTACATCAAGGTATCCATGATATGCCAATAGCACATATACCCATACATGTGCATGATGCATTTGCTCTGGACCTTCCGGATGCTGACAACTCTGTGGATCGGAGTGCTCAGAAGGGTACTCCAGCACAGCATTCTGAGATTGTAGGGAACGTAGTGATATTCAATCCACAAACAGGAGTGGATCTTGGCAATGTATATGAAGTCCTCTGTGAGGATTCTATACAGACTACAGGTTTGGCCCTGATTGGGTGGCCTCCTTTACAGTCATCTTACACTGGGGACCAGCCCCCTTTGGGTGGGGCACAAGCCCTGCGCAACGATATGTATATCCTGGTGCAGGCCCTGGTTCTCATCAGTCATTTCTTGGCCTTTACATACAGGTCTCAGAATTACTGTCAGGTGCCCCCACAGGCATCCAGGTCGACAGACGGTTTGCCAAGAAGACAGAAGTGTCAGAATATGACAGTGATAGGCCGTATTGAGGAGGCCCTGACCAGCCAGACCATTAGGTCGGCTGCTTGTTGCTATATTGTAGCAGCGCTGATGCTATTACCTATTAGGATACCTGACGTTCCACCCCAGCATACCCCCCCTGTGCATGTTGGCACGGCTAGGCCGCAGCCACCCATGGGTGATATTATAGCACATATACAGTCGGAGATGGCCTTGCGGGAGTCGTTTGCCTGTCTTGACTCCCATGATTCTGATCTGTCTCCCCCGACACCTACGGAGGCTATGGCATTCATGACGAATGTCCAGTATTTCGTGAATAAATGGGATGCAGGTGATGAGTGTGTGACACACAACCCAATCCCTACAGTGGAAGCTGAAAGTAACCCAGGATCGGAACCATTTTCTGAGGACGAGGGATCCTTGGGTTATGAAGAGCCCCCACCTGAATTTATGGGTGGCTTTGGCTTCTGGAGGAACCATATAGGTCAACAGGCTGATAGTGTGGACCAAATACTGACAGGGCCCACCTCACTGGAGACCAGCGGTCCCTCACCTGTGCCAGGTGTGGCTGCTGCAGCAGACATTGCCCGAGGTGTGGAGACGATCTCCAACCCGAAAGCCGATTCTGGGTCTGGAATGGACCCAGCGGACGGAATACAGCACAGATCTCAGATTCAATCTTTATTGGCAGCCAAGATTCGATCTTTACATCAGGAACGTCTATCTATGACGTCAAATCATGCAGTTAGGTTGCACCATCGTCGTGCTTATAGGTTGAGGAAGGATGCCACTACAAGAGGCATTTCCATAGCCAAAATTAAATCCCGTATGGGACTGAGATCTTATTGTTTTCAAACAGGCCAATATGTGCTGACCCCCGATTGGAGACAGTGCATTTTGAATTGGGCTGGATCTGAGTTTGTACCCACGTGTGAGCCGTGGGACGAGTCCACCCGATTGCAGTTGCATAAGGGGGATGATAAAGGGAAGAAGAGAGGATTGTATACACCGTGGGGGAATGATACTTTGTTTCTGCATCCCCTTGTCAATGACATGCAGATGGCCATTGAGAAGGTGTACTGGGAAGGGAGTAGAGGTGTGGCAGTAGTACCAGTACGACGGAAGGAGCCGTGGTTTTGGGCTCTGGGTGAGATAGCAGTGGACTGGTGGGACCTGCCAAGGGGTGAGTCAATATGGGTAGATCGATGGGGTGTACAGCATACCCAGGAACACAACATTCATACACGTGTGGTGTTGTTTGATGCTCTGGGACGTCATCAGGAAGGCATGAATGCAACTGATTGGATGTCGCCACAGGTACAGCAAAAAAAGAGCCCCAAGAGGGAGGCCCAAACGACCGCTGGGACAGCCCAAGAAGGTCTGGAAGGCCACTGTCGCTCAGTTAGCACGGGATGGACAGCTCCCTTTGCCTGATTGTGATGATATGCTTGAAAATGCAATCTTTTCAGGCCCTGTGCCATTATCTGCCTCTCCCTCTCCCCACAGTGATGTCTCAGGCATTCCTGTGCACTCTCCCTCTCCCCACAGTGATGTCTCAGGCATTCCTGTGCACTCTCCCTCTCCCCACAGTGATGTGTCAGGCATTCCTGTGCACTCACCCTCTCACATGCATGTTGACGTTACCCCTTCTGATTGTTTTCCTTCCTCTACACTTGACAAACATCGTCTGTTCGATGACTACACAGGTCTATCAATTTTGGCTGACGAGTGTCTTCAAGACGACGCCAGACCTCCGAATACCGTGGCAACTATCGATCAGACGCCGGTATATGACAGTGCAGTTGTTTCTCCTTCCCTTCCCTCCTCAACAGTGGCTTGCAAGGGTTCGCATATGCCTTCCAGTCGACGAATTTCAGCCTGGATTGACTCAGTGACTCAGTCCACAAAGCTGAAGCGCTTTCAAATGTCTGAGGGCCCTCCATCACAACCATTCCATTCCCGAGACCGAAGCGTGCAGTCAGTCATTGAAGCCGACGGGGAAATTCGTGAGTGTCAGAAATGGAGGGAATGGTTGTTGCAGGAGTTCAGTTCCTCAGTGTTTAGGCGGGACGGCAATACATATGCTGAAATTGAAGCCAATGCGTCCAAGCGTGGACCACATGGTTGGTGTAAGTTGGAATTGTTGCCCAACAGTGAGCCGCGGGCGTGCAAGGCCATTAGCGTAGTGGGTATAAGGGAGCAAGTTTTAGAAGGAGAAATGTCAGGAATTTTTGGATAAGGGTTGGATCCGCGAGTCCCACTCAAATTGGGTGGCTCGTGGATTTTTAGTGCCAAAACCGGGGGTGAACAAGTGGAGGTTAGTCATCGATTACCGGTATCTGAACTCCTGCCTCAAGGGCCACGAGTTCCCATTGCCGGTAATCGGGGACACCCTCCTCAGCCAAGCAGGCAACCACCTCTGGACCCTCCTGGTGACGCGTTCCCGTGGGGGGCCGGCCACGGGACGCTGCGGTGACACGCACAGGTGAGCAGGCAGGCAAGGCACTACGCTCACAAGGGCATCAATACGCTCGTGTCATGTGACAAAGCGTTTCAGAATCCTTGCCACTCTGAAATGAGGGAACGAAAGTATGTACAGCAACACATCAGGATATGTACACATGGGGTTAAGACTGGACTGGGGTAAGGGCATTACAGGACAATAGACACTCTATCCCAACTCATATCCCAATCCCAGGTCCGACCCTCTCAGTGGCTGGTGGGGGCGGGGGCTCAAACACAACCCATGCCCTGCTCAGTCCGGACCCTGAAAGCCTGCCAATGGGAGAGATGTCTCGCCCAGCCACAGGCGAGTTCCTCAGAACCAAGGGGCCCCAAGGCCAACCGACAGTGGCTCCCTATGCTCCCTTAACGGCAGGTCCGAACGCATCTCTGAGCCAGAGAGATGGCCCCGCCATTATCCCTCAGGAGTTGGTAGCTGAAAATGGGCTGTTTCAGCCCAAACTGAAATTAGCTTGAAAAACTCCAAAATTGACCCCTCGTCCGGACCCGCCAGAGGTAGGGACGAGGCAACTGACCCTATGCCCTTCGAGTACGCACTCTCTGGAGCCCTCACCCAACCTGGTTCCCTCTGAGGTCCCGGCATCAGGGCAACACGGATGAGTCAAGTGGAGTCATGATGCCAAAATCACCAAAATTGGCGTCATTCCCACGCGTGGCTCGCCCGGCCAAGGTAAGGCCAATGGCTCACAGGGTAGGAGGCAGGACCTAGGACTTATATCTGAGTGTAAAACTTGAAAATAGGGTCGGGGCTCCCTATGGGCTTAGAGAAATGGGGCCGCCAATTGACCACGCGGAAGGGGGAAATTGGGGTCCCAAAATGGGGTCATTTTGGCTGCTTGAAATGAGCCAAAATTTGGTGTGCTCCCAATAGTATATCTCCACGCCGGGTTGGAGATCGGATCTGCCATCCCATACGCGATCCACCGGGAGTCCAATGGAGACTCCCATGCCCTTGGCTCTCAAAGATCTTCATGCCACTCGGCGTGGTGACGATCCCAATTGGGTCCACAAATGTCAAAATTGCAAAATTGCCCACACTCACTTTGGGCTAGCGCCTTAGCGAAGGTGGCTCCGCTTCGCCCACGTGGTGTGTGGACCATGGGGACTATTCCCCATAACACCCATGTCATATATGGTCCATTGGTCCATGCGTCCGGCGTGCACGCGGGTTAGAACATAGTGCACGGCGGGCAGCAAAAGTAGAAAATCGCTCAAAATGGCCAAAAATGCGCACACTCATGGTTGGGGCAGATGAGGCACATGCCCGACTTGGACCGGAGTGTGCCATAGGATTGGTATCAAGTCATATGTGTCCAACATATCTTTTGGGCGTTGCCCAACTCCTCCGGTATTGGGAATGGCAGGGTCGCCAAGTGAGCCCATGATTTGGGATAGTCCCAAATCGCCAACATGGCGGCCACGGTATGCCCAGCCTAAGAGGAGTTATTCGCCGGGTCCAAGATATGTTGGGGACCGAAGTATGTACCCTCATAACATACTTGGGTCATGATGTCAATTGAGCGCAACGTTGAGAAACACAGTCGCCACTTGACATCATGACGGGCCAAAAACGGCAAAATTGGCACAAGCACACACAAAAGTGCCTTGAAAGGTGCACAATTATATTATAATATCTCCGGCTTGGATCGTGCAATCACTTAATCCTTCTAAACACAATGACCTGACACCAATGACCTTCGATCCCACCTATGTGCTCCACTTGGGGCGCCTTGAAAGGTTACCAGCGCTACTTCCCAAGTGGGCACATGAAAATATGGAAAATTGCAAAACACACACCTTGCTCCCAACGCATCGCTTTGGGATCACCACACAAGCTTCCCTTCACGAAGGTTAGGCTTGCAATTGACTGTAGGGAGTATGGAGAAGGGGCTTGTACAATATGAGGTCCATTGGCGGGTTCGGCTTGGAGCAATGGATCCGCCAAATGGGCACGCAACACAACACATGGCACATACCACATATTGCCCAAAAAGGTAGCTCCCACCACGATATGTCATGCCCCTCCAAGGGCATAACTTTGTGTCAATCGCTCATAGGAACTCAAGGAGACTTTCTATGCTACACCAACACTTGCGCGCTACACTCGAAAGTTATCTTAACGCACGCAATATCATGGCCATAGAGTTATAACGTAAACTCTACCCTCTTGACCATGATCCATTACACTAGCGCGCACGTGTGGAGACGCAAGGCATATGATGCTTCCTAAATTACGTCGGGAGTATTGTGAATACATCCCACGTTTCCTTATTGTCATTCCTCGCAAGCAACACGAGATATGACCTTCACAAGTGGCCTCACGAATCAACTTTGTTTTGCCCATATCTTTAAGACAAACGGAGGGCAGGATAAAAGGTAAGTTGATTCGTGCATAGGGAAGCACGTAGGTCCACTCGAAAGAGGTCAAACCAAGTGCGGGGATGTCGAAGTCGAAAATCCGATTTCAACATCCTGAAAAATTCGGATTAAGGTTGCGAGTGTAAGATGTGAAAATTGCGGAAGCGTCCATGCAGTTCCTGAAGGCTTTGGAGCCTTCGTGACGGATTGCGTTAAAATTTCCATTATAAACAGTTAAACTGGCGGTTACGGTAAAGTCGCGATCCAACCGCCAGCAGTCAAAACAGTGAATATCAGAACGGATGCATAAAACTTGACGGAAACAATATGAAAATAAAACCCTGTTGATTCCTGATGTTCTGATATACAAATCTCCGCTGGCGGTGCATCGGTTGCCGATGCGGGGCTTTACGGCACGGAACACGCTCCCGCCGGGCTTGCACCGGGTGTCAACGGGCGCCTTCCATACATGTGGTTAGTGGACCGGAGACCGGTCTTCCCTTCCGTATATGGGGTTAGTGGACCGGAGGCCGGTTGTATGCCCCAACCTAGCCATGGGGTTCTGGGTACCGCTTCACCCCCCTCCTTAGAGCAAACCCTGGGGGGGGCTCGATAACACCCACGCATGGCAGCGGGTACCCAGGACCATCTCCCGAAGGGGGGGTGGTGTCACATCCTCACTTCAGGCTGATTCAGGGTAGGCACAAATCCACAGTAAGATAGGTATGACGCTGTATAAGCTCGTAGCACATGTATAGTATCAAGTATCAAGTCCCGGGTCCTGGCGGCGATTGTTCGGCATCCAAAGGACCCGTTAACCCATACCAGGCGCACCGGGTGCCGGCTGCTACGGTCACCACCACAGTGGCAGTGGCATACACAGCCAACATAGGCGACACACGACGACCGAGGTGGTCCCACAGGTCGAGAGCGACCACAAAGATCCATCAGGCTACCGCAAGCTTCCCAAGGCCCGCCGACTGGGGAGAGTCCCCACGGGTCCTTCCTCGGGCGCACCATGTCCATATCCATACGACGCGAGTCCAGAGTGCCATAGTCGAACTCCTTAAGAACCCCAGATCTTAAGGGAACTCCTCCTGAAGGGATCGGGCATCAAGGCCGTCTTTTCCCTCGCCCTATTACCACGAAGGCCATACATGAGGGAGTCCTCATGTAGTGTGGGCGGAGGCGTCGACTCCTCAAACCACCAGTTTCCCAGGCAGACTGACCGAGGTCAGGAGCACCGGAGGCCGCCATCCGAATGCAAGTGCGTCTGCGAATCGGTAGGCTCACACTGGGACTGACAGTGGCGGACCGCTGGGAGTGTAGTCAGGCAACTGGGCTTCCCGCCTGGCGCCATCAGGATCTCCACACATCACAGCGAATAGGGCAACACGGTATCACAGGCACTCAAACAGTACAATCTGTATTCCGGTACTGGTCCAGGCTGGACCAGGCTGTGTGAACATGTACACGGCGACTCAAGGCGCCTCTGTATCCCGATTCGTGGTGAAAGACAGTCCATCCCTCAGCGATGGGCTGTTGACACTTAACATACAGATGCACATATCCTGGAGGGCAGAAAAACAAGCAACAATCTGGGTAAATAGGCGTGTAAACACGCTCTGGACAGAGCGCCAAACCACGCCACGGTCAGGATAAGGCAATGCAGGAGGGTGGACAGGAAAACGCCTGAGTTCAGGCCACATATAGTCAGCTGACACACGTCGACTGGTCTGGATTCCGCAAGTGCCATGGAACCAGACCACACACTCAAAAATCGCAATGCCGATGACAGCGGCATCCGTTGCGCAACGTCGTATGGGCTTCAAGGCCCCAAGAGCTCAGAATTATGAAGGTCAGTCGCCCTACCTGGTTTCCCAAGGATTCAGCAGGGGGGGGAGTGACGAGTAGAAGAAGAGGTTGGCCATCCTCCTCTGGATTCAGCAGGGGGGGGTATATGGCCACTCTGTCACCGAAAGATGGAAGAGAGCAAGCAAGTAAGGGACGATCCGTCGACCTCACAAGCGCTGAAAACACATCAGGGGAGAGCTCAGGGCGCTGATCAGGCACCCCTGGCTGCAATCGCCCGGGTGAGTGCTGCCAAGTCCGAAACGTGGATCTTGGTCTTGTGCTTGCGGATGTACTCCATGAAGGGAGTATTGACCCGCGGCACGAACGAGGAGACGGGTTCCCAGGTGTCGTGGGACGGCCCATAGCCTCGCCAACGAACCTTGAACTCCAGACCTCCGGGTGCCGAGGCTTTCGGACGCTGAGCCAGGATCTTCTCGACGGTATAGTCATCCTGCTCAGCAGAGTCATCGTCCGAATTGGCCTCATGTTCGGCGTAGCTCAGGGACACATGCTGGCCACGGAGGTCGGGTTCCCGCACACGGAGTTGGCTCTCGTGGCGCTCCCGGAACTGTCCGTGACCCACCTTGATGCGGTAGGTGTCCTCACCAATCCTGCGCACCACCTCGCCGGGTGTGAACCAGGTTTTGGTGCGGTGGGTGTCCATGGGGCGGGGTCTGATCACCCACAGCAGGTCTCCCACCCTGAACTTCTGCGCTGTCGAGCTCGGGGCGGACTTCTGACGCTCAGCATGCTCCTTCTCGAGCTGCTGGCGGATGTCCCGCGCCGTTTGCTCTTGCCGCGCGAAGAATTCCTTGGCATCCATAGCCATGCCATCACCAGACAAGGGAAGTCCCCTACCCAGGGGGTCCCTGCCGAACAGAATCTGGTGAGGGGACAAACCACCCGGTGTGGGGTGTCATGATGGGCCTTCAGAGCAGGCCACATCTCCTCAAACCAGTTCCGACGTGGATTGGTGATGTGGATCTTGCGCAGCTTCTCGAACAGCTGCCGTCCAGCCACTTCAGCACGGCCGTTAGACCGGCTGAGATAGGCGACGCACTTGGCATGTCGTATTCCCATGAGGGAACACATAGCCTTGAACCAGCCACCAGTAAACTGGGGCCCTCGGTCACTGCAAATGGTGCGGGGGATGTCAAAGACGGTCAGCCAATGACGAATCATCATGACTGCCACTTCCTTGGCAAGCAACCCCTTTTTGCGTGCCGGAACGGCTACAACGTAGCCGCTGTGGCGGTCCACACAGAGAACCACACAGTCAAAGGTCTCCTTGCCAATGTGCACTTCGGGCATGGAGAAGACGTCCATGGCCACGCTCTCCATGGGCTGGTCAGGAACCGGCGTCCATTGGGGTTCCCCCTTGACGTTCCGGTTATCGGGATTGCAGGCCTGACAGACCGAGCAACCCTTCCTGACCTTCTTGATGGCGGTGTAGAGAACGATATGGTCAATCTCGAACCGACGCTGCATGTCAAGGGCTTGCTTCTTGACCCCTGGGTGCAGCATGTGGTGGTGCCAAGCTTCACACAGCTCGAGCACCCGGGACTCTGGTACTAGCAGCTTACCATTCCGGTAGAGCTTGCCATCTTCCTCAGTCAGCCCCTTTGGCCACTTCTGCCCGTCGTCAGGGTCGGTCACAGCCCTATACTCGGCCGCAAAGGCCTCAGACTTGGCGTAATCGTCGGTCCAGTCGTCCTGGAGGCAAGACTCTGGGAAGAGGTGCTTGTCGGACTCGGCTCCCTCAGGGGCGAGTACTCTGACCGCTCTGCTCACCCTCGTTGCGAGGGGGGCATCCGCGGCCATGACGACGAAGCATTTGGCACCCTCCTCCTCCATCAGGCGCTCCATTTCAATGATCCTCTTGGCTTCAGCGGTCTCAGCCTCATCGCCATGGGCAGAGATGTCCTGCATGCCCTTGCTGGCGGGATAGGCCCACCTACTGAGACAGTCCGCCACGGTGTTATCCTTTCCAGGAATGTAAACAACCGTACGGTCGAACTTGGCCAAGGTCTCATGCCATCTTGCCCGTCGGGAGGCGGGACCTGAGGGGGTGTCCACGTGCTCCTTGTGCCACGACTGCAGACTCTGATGGTCGGTGCAGACGGTGACGGGATGGAGGGCTATGTACCCAGCCCATTTCCTGAGAGCCATGACGATGGCATACGCCTCCTTTTCACGGGGCGTCCACGTTCGTCTCTGGCCTTCCGCCAGGACTCGGCTCCAGAAGGCCACGGGCACGTGCCTCCCGTCGTCAAGCACTTGTTCCAACACAGCGCCAATGGCGTAGTCGGAAGCGTCGGTGCGCAGGACGAACTCTCGGTCGGGATCCACGAGGTGCAGACCCACTGCGGATAGCAGTGCCTGCTTCATCCCCTCAAAGGCACGGTCGGACTCAGCTGTCCAGACCAGAGCCTTCTTGGACCCCTTCTTGGTCTCCTCTCGGTTGCCCTTGAGCATGGTCGTCATGGGGGCTGCATACTCGGCATACATTTTGATATACGCCGAGTAGTAGTTGCAGAACCCCAGATACGCCCGTAGCTCAGAGACCGTCTTGGGCTTTTCCCAGTGCTCAATCGCAGCCACCTTGCCAGGTATGGGCTTTCGCTGCCCGTTCCCAACTATGTGGCCAGCGAAGACCACCTCGCTTACCGCAATGGTGGCCTTGTCACTGCTGCCCGTGAGTTTGTGCCGGACCAGAAGGTCCAGCACTCGAGTGACGTCCCTCTCGTGTGCCTCCAGGAGCTCCTCGTAGCTCATACTGGGGTCCCCGGACGCGATGATCACGTCGTCCACGAAGGGGTCCGCACAGTCGCGCACCGGCTCAAGCAGGTTCTCCAGCATCCGCTGAAAAGCCGCATTGCCGTTGGTAACGCCCATGGGCATCACCTTCCACTGGAGAGGTCCAAGTGGGGTGCTCATGGCTGTGCAGGCACGGGACTCCTCGGCGAGAGGCATCTGATGATAACCATGTTTCAGGTCAATCACCGTGAAGATCCTCCGCCGGTGTTGCTTTTGCAGCATGTCCTCAATGAGGGGCAGCGTATAGCTGTCGTGCTGCGTTTGGGCGTTCAGGCCGCGGTAGTCGACCACGAGCCGCCACTCACCGGCAACCTTCTTGGGGACGACGAAGCACGGAGAGGCCCATTTGGAGTGGCACGGCTCGAGCCAGCCTCTCTGGATGAAGTCACGGAGGATCTTCTCCATGGCCTCTTTCCTCTCGCCCCTCAGGGCAAACTCCCGGTGCCGATACACACGGGGGTCCTGCTTCAGTCGTATCTTGGCCTCGCCATACGGTCCACGTACCGGTGGGGGAAACACAGGTTTTCCGCTGAAGAAGGTCTCACCATACTTCTGCTTCAGCCTGGCCCTCAATGCCTGGATCTTGGGGCACTCATCGGACTCCGCCTTGGCTTTTCCGGGCACTTGAACCACGGAGCTTACTTGAGGGGTAGCGACCCCGCTCGCTTTCGGCTCAGGTGGTCTTCCCAGGTGGCCCAAAGGGCCATCCCTGGTCTTGCCGCGGAACAGATCGCCGTAGGTGGGTGGGTTACCGCCAGGCGGCTCGTCTTGGCTGGACATGTGATGCAGCACCCTCTGTACGAAGGTATTCCCGTCATAGGAACCGGAGACGATTGAGTCCACTTCCCACCAGGCTTTGTCCTGGCCTTTGCCCTCACGCTGGTTTCCCCAGTCGTGAAAGGGCTGATCCATATACCCCTGAACCAGATCCCACTCCTCTTCAGTGAGGGGGTCTTCCGAATCCGATTCTTCGATGTCAACAGGGGGAACCGCAAAGCATTGCCGCCAGGGCTCTGCTATGATGCGGTTGACACACACGAAGTCCGTGGTGTCGGCCTGATCAAGGCCCCCATCCACATAGTGGAATTCTGTTGGCCATCTCTGGGGTGGCATGGGCTGTCCCTTAGCGTCCTGATAGACACTCTCTCCAGCCGGTAGGACGACCTTGTTTAAGGTCATGTTGGTCAATGAGGCTACCCAATGTCGGGTACTTTCCTCCTCGGTGCATCCCATAGGAACAACCAGCACTGCCTTGGAGCGGTCCTTGCGAATCTTCGCTATCGCTCTTGGAATGTCCCATCGAGGGCAATGGATCCACATCAAGCCCTGATGCGGACCCCAGTGCTTCTTCCACGCGGAGTCCTGTGCGCTCCAGTACCTCTCACATACCCGAAGATGGGCGGAGGTTCCTGAAGAGAACGCATCCAGGGCCAGATCCGACGCTCCCAGGTCCGCGACCACTCGGTTCGCCACTTCCCGCCTTACGCCGTACTCCTGGTTTGCTGGCCCAGTGGGCTCAGTGTCCAGCGCGGCCACTTCGAGCTGATTGCGTTCGGGGTGGATGCATTGGCATTCCACATGGTGCTCAGGTGACGAAAGCCACGAGAGCTGGTCGTCCTGGTACAGGGTCATGGAGGCCTGGGCCGGGAGAACGCCGGAGTCCGTCTCCATCATTAAGTCGTACCCAACGATCATGTCCCAGTCCATCTCGGCCTCGTAGAAGCGACCGTGCAGGAGGATTTCCTTGCCGAGGTCTGGGCGGCTCAGCTCACGATGGTTGACGAATTGCAGCCCGATGGCCGCTTCCTTCGTGCCTCCCACCATGTACTGGCCGTTCGCCACCTTCAGCCTGACAGGCTTCCGACTGTCGGTCAGACACTCTGGTGGAAGTAGGCCAGCCTTGACCAAGCTGACTTGAGCTCCCGTGTCGACCAACACGTCGAAAACCTTTTCCACTTCCCCGCATAGGGCACGGACCTTAAGATGCAACTGCCGCTCGCGACCGACACGGCGCACGGCGTGCAAACTCAGGATCTCCGGCCGTTCCAGAAGCTCCACAAGCGACTGGTGCAGGTCGTGGACAATGGGCCCAGGCTGCCCATCTGCAGCATCCAGCTGCGGTCCGGGTGATCCTCCGATACTCTCGGATAGATCCTGTAGTACATCAAACACATTCTTGGTCGCGAAGGACGGACGGGTGCAAGGGTTCGTGCCTTCACTTGCCCTCAACCCGCCTCCGCGACTGGGCGCCGGACCGGGCCTTCCGCCCGCGGCAGTCCCTTTGTGCTTATCGACTCCCGACGGGGATGGTTCGGCGCTTCCCACGTCACCATCCTGCGACCGCCCTAGCTGGGGCCCTTGGCTGCAGGGGCTCCGCTAGGGGACGTCGGTTGTGAAAGAGGGGGTGTTCTCCTCCGCATCAACCTCGTTGATGCCCTTCTTTTTTCCCCCTTTCTGACCCTGCTTCTTGTCCTTGTCCTTGTTCTGGTCATTCTGGTTGTTCTCCTTGTTCTTGTTGTCCGATCTGGGGACCCAGTTCCGCTTGATCTCCTGGATCTCCTTGGCCAATTCGGTCCCCACCGACGACATCAGCTTGGCCAGCTCGTCCTTGTCCACCTCCATCTTGGCTTCCCGGATACCCGCGGGCGCACGCTTCTTCGACCCGTGCGCCTTCTTGTAAGCGTCCGTGTCGGCCTTGTGGATGGGGCATGTTCGGTGGTCATGGTTGAAGCCTCGCTTCCTCCCATAACACACGAAACAGCCCTGAGGGTGAGCTCGTATGAACTCCCCAAAGGACAGCGGAGGGTCGCCAATGCGGCGAGGGTCCCTCTTCTCCTGCTTCCTCCAACCCTGCTGCAGGGGCTTCCAGTTTCCCGGCTTGCTCCCCGCGCTCAGGTTCTTGGCCACAAAGGCACAAACGGCCACCTCGGCGGGCTCATCGTCGTCGTCATCGTCGACGAGAGTCTCATCGCCGCCGGCTCCCGCTGGGTCCATGGCATCTTCCCCGCCAGGTCCCTCGCCAACGTAGTTGACGTCGCGGTCGCCGGGCCTCAACCCGCGGGTGTGGTGGAGGTTTCGGTACTCCTTGAGTACTTCCTCGCCAACCCACTCCAGGATCTCGTCGCACCTCATCCGCGCCGGGATGGGCTGCAGACGGATGGTCTGGCCGCTCAACTCACAATCGTCAAGGCGCCACATCGCGGTCTTCTCGCGATCGCCCGAGACGGTGATGAGAAGAGCGTTCCGCAGGGAGTGCCGTTTGACATCCCGGGCCACGTTCTTCTTCGCCCAAGCCACCACGTTCGTATGATACTCCTTGGGGAGCATCATCTTGACCGTGTGGTTGGACTTGGCCCTCTTGGATTCCTCCTTGGTGACCCTCTTGATCCATGCTTCCGGCAGCATGGAGAGCAGGCGAGCCTGCTCGTCACCTTCGTTCCAATCCTCCACGTTGCGGCGGAAGAGGGTGTATTTCCCTCGGAAGTCTCGCCACTCTCGTAGGCGGATCTCCCGTCCATCATGCTCAAGCTTGATGGACTTCCAGCGCTTGGCCGCCACCTGCGGAGCGTCCACCCGCTCCTGCTCGTTGAGCCACTTCTTGGCTTCCTTGAGGGTCTTGATTTTCCCCTCCTTGGTCGCCATGAAGTATAGCTCTCCGAGCACTTCCGGCAGGCGGTACCTGAACCGTTTGAAGACATACTTCTCCGCATCAGCGGGAGGCAGGTCTTCAGTGACGGTCAGCCCCAAATCGTCCAGCTTCTCCAAGAAGCGGTCGAGGTTGAGAAGGTTGCCGTCGTACATGGGGGGCTTGATGTCCTTCAAGTCTTCCCACACGGCGGCATCCGCGGCCCCGGAGACCATGAACGCCGGCCGCGAGGTCGACCGAGGTTTCCATCGGCCTCGCCCACGGACTCCCACGGCCGCCACGTCCATCTCCTCCATGGAACCCCTGTGGCTACGCCGCGGTTCCTCCACGTACGCTGAACCAAAATGTTCACGCCGTACTGCATCCATGTACGCATCCTCATCACGGCGCCGGCGGCTGCTTTCAGCGGCCTCCTGTCGTACACCACGCGGCGGGCTGATGTCGAACTCCTCCAGGTCCAGGTCCAGGTCCTCACCTTCGCCGACATCCCACTCCACGTCTCCTCTGGGGACCTCATCCCTGAGTCCACCATAACGTCCTCCAGCCGTTGAAATTGGCACCGGGGCTGGTGCCGGGCGTTGAGGGCGTACAGGCGTCCGCGGTGGAGCACGGCGGTTGCGGTACTCCGCGCTGAGCCACTCATCACGCCATTCCTCACTGCCACTGCCGGGCGGCACGCGATCGTTGCGGCGGCCCGCGCTGCGGTGAGAGGGGGCGGTGAGCGAGGGGGCACTGGCGCTGGGGCGACTCCTGGGGGCTCTGCCGGGGGCGTGGGGTCTGCCTGGACCTGGTCCGGGTCCCCAGCCGTCGTGCGACGAGCCAGACTCCAGGGGTGGGTGGTCGCTGCCGACGCTCCCACGGGCTTCCAGCGCGTCCAGCCTCTCCTGCAGGCCGCTGACGACGTTGGTCAGCGACTTGGTCTCGGCCCTGGCGATGTCCAGCTCCTTCTGCGCGCGCGCGGCGACCGTGGAGATGCGAGCCATCTCGCCCTTGCCCGTGTCTACCTCCAGCTCGAGCAACTGGACTCTCCTGTGGAGGTAGACAATCCACCGCCAGGTGGTATCCGGGTCGCCGTTCCCTGGTTGGTCGTCGGGGTCCCCAGGGGGTCCTCCAGGAGGGCCTCCGCCGGGTCCGCCCGGTCCCGGGGGTCCTCCCCCGCCCGGTGGTCCGCCTCCAGGGGGTCCACTTGGTGGGCGTCCTCCAGGGGGTCCTGATGGTCCTCCGCCAGGGGGTCCCGGTGGGCCTCCGCCGGGTCGCCTCGGTGGGTCCGAGGATGGGCGCCTCTTCGTGATGCCGAACTCCATGTCGTCATCCTCTTCCATGTCGCCCCACCTGGGCGTCTCGGTCTCGGAAGACTCCGAGCTCCGGTAGGGAGGAGGGAGATCCTCATCTTCACCTTCCGGTTCCATGGGGACGTCTCCGCCGCCTCCGCCCGTCCAAGCCACCACTTGGCGATGTCGGCGGCCTCGTTCATCCCCGTCACTGGCGGTGAAGAAGGGGTCACTGTCGTGGGGGTGCCCACCCGCTGGCCTCCGCGGCCTCTCGGGGGTCTTCCCCTTGCCCTTCCCCCGTCGACGGGCGGTGGTGCCACTGCTCCCACTGCTGCCCGTGTCCGCCTCATCCAGCGTCATCCTGGAGGAGGCGTCCCGTTCGAAAAGCTTTCGAAGGGTCTCCACTCGTGATCCTCCCGGGGGAGTCTCGCGGTGGAGTTTGGCCTCTGCCTCCTCCATTGCGGCGGCGGTGGCTGCAGCAGCTCGCGCTTCGGCTTCCTCCCGAGCACGAGCCGCCTCGGCTTCCCGGGCCTGCTGCAGCCGCGCCTTCTGCGCTTCCAACGCTGCCAGCTCCGCCTCCGTCTTGGCCTTCTCCTCAGCGACCTTCCGTCGCGCGGCCTCGATGGCTTCCTTCTTGGCGGCGTCCTCCTGGGCCTTAGCCGTTGCTTCGGCGTGGGCCCTTTCCTCCGCCTCCTTCTTTGCCCTCTCTTGGGCAAGCGCCTCTTCCAGCGCCTTCACCTCGGCCTCCTTGCAGGCAATGGCCTCCTGCGTCCGGCGGGCTTCCTCGTCGGTTGCCCTGATCCGGGCAGCCACTGCCTCATGGGCGGCCGCAGCCGTGAGACCGGCCGCGATGGCTGCCACTTTCGAGGCGTGGTAGTCCATGCCTCTGCCCCACTCGGTGGCCTCCTCATGGGCGATGCCGATGGTGCCCTCCACGGCAGCGTTCTGCTGCGTGGCCCGTTGCCGGGCAACCCGAAGGTTGCAGGGCGCCCCACAGACGCGCTCACAGGCGCGCGCCACGTCCCTTTGGGCGGGAGCGGCGCTGCTGCTGGAGCTGGCCTGGTCGTCCGGCATCCTCCCGCGGTGGGCCGACTCCACGTCGCTGCTGGGGCCTGCTGAGGCCTGCTGGGGCTTCAGGAGCAGCGGACGGGGCTTGGCCTTGGTCTGCCTGGCGACTTTGATGTAGTCGCCAAGGGTGGTGGAGCCGGGGTGATGACCACCATTGGCCCGTTGGGGACTGGGGGCTGGGGTTCCGCCCTTGGCGCCTTGGGCGGCTTCGGCGGCCAGGGACTCCTGGTACTCCCGCCACTTCCGGTCCCGCTTCCTGTCCCCGGCGGACCGCTTCTCCTTCCCCGGAGACGCGCTGCTGCTGCCCTGCAGCCTGCGCTCGCTCCCCGGTTCCGGGAAGTCCTTCTCGATCATGTCCCACAGGGAGACATTGATCGAGGCGCCCGACGGGTAGGCGTTGGGGTCCTCGTCCTCCTCGATCCCGTCGGGGCGCAGCCCTTCGCCGGGCCTGTCCGGCCGGGTCCAGGTCCGCCAGCGCTTGCGGCGGAAGCGCCACTCGTAGCCTTCCGCCCGCAGCCACTCCTCCACTGCCCGCAGGCGGTCCTCCCCCATGTCCTCGCGGAGCTCGAAGCTCCCGGGCATGCCGCCTTCACACTGGGGGTGGCTGTGGCGGTAGTGCTGGTCCCAGACCAACCCACGCAGCAGGCGTGCCGCATGGGGTCGGGGCCGCGGCCACAGCCTGCCTGCTTCCTGCCAATTCACCATGGCAGCGGGGGGCGTACTTGGTCTTGAGGTCCTTGGTGTGCACTCGTTCTACTCAACGAACTTGTGGTGGTTGTTGAGGCGGGTGCTGCAGCACTGGGCTGGGTGTGCGGCTGGTGCTGGTCAGCCGGTGGTTGTGGAGGTGGTTGACGCGGCCTTGCTGGTCGGCCGATGGGACTCCGGGTCGGCAAATGGGGCTGATGCAGGAGTCCTGGTCTGTGCACCTCTTTCACGGTCGCTGCACGGTCAGGGCGATGCTCTGGACGGCGCTGCTGGCTCCGTGACGAACTCGGCGCTGTCGCTGGGTGGCGCTGCGAGCCGCTGCGCTGCGCTGCGAGCCGCTGCGCTGCGCTGCGAGCTGCGAGCTGCGCCGCGCTGCTCGGGGTTGGTGGCCCCGAGTGGCACGCGAGGGTCGGGTAACCCCGCGGCGGTGAAACGCTTTTGACGCGTTCCCGTGGGGGGCCGGCCACGGGACGCTGCGGTGACACGCACAGGTGAGCAGGCAGGCAAGGCACTACGCTCACAAGGGCATCAATACGCTCTTGTCATGTGACAAAGCGTTTCAGAATCCTTGCCACTCTGAAATGAGGGAACGAAAGTATGTACAGCAACACATCAGGATATGTACACATGGGGTTAAGACTGGACTGGGGTAAGGGCATTACAGGACAATGGACACTCTATCCCAACTCATATCCCAATCCCAGGTCCGACCCTCTCAGTGGCTGGTGGGGGCGGGGGCTCAAACACAACCCATGCCCTGCTCAGTCCGGACCCTGAAACCCTGCCAATGGGAGAGGTGTCCCGCCCAGCCACAGGCGAGTTCCTCAGAATCAAGGAGCTCCAAGGCCAACCGACAGTGGCTCCCTATGCTCCCTTAACGGCAAGTCCCAACTCCTCTCTGAGCCAGAGATATGGCCCCGCCATTATCCCTCAGGAGTTGGTAGCTGAAAATGGGCTGTTTCAGCCCAAACTGAAATTAGCTTGAAAAACTCCACAATTGACCCCTCGTCCGGACCCGCCAGAGGTAGGGACGAGGCAACTGACCCTATGCCCTTCGAGTACGTACTCCCTGGAGCCCTCACCCAACCTGGTTCCCTCTGAGGTTCCGGCATCAGGGCAACACGGATGAGTCAAGTGGAGTCATGATGCCAAAACCACTTGACATCATGACGGGCCAAAAACGGCAAAATTGGCACAAGCACACACAAAAGTGCCTTGAAAGGTGCACAATTAATACTATAATATCTCCGGCTTGGATCGTGCAATCACTGAATCCTTCTAAACACAATGACTTGACACCAATGACCTTCGATCCCACCTATGTGCTCCACTTGGGGCGCCTTGAAAGGTTACGAGCGCTACTTCCCAAGTGGGCACATGAAAATATGGAAAATTGCAAAACACACACCTTGCTCCCAACGCATCGCTTCGGGATCACCACACAAGCTTCCCTTCACGAAGGTTAGGCTTGCAATTGACTGTAGGGAGTATGGAGAAGGGGCTTGTACAATATGAGGTCCATTGGCGGGTACGGCTTGGAGCAATGGATCCGCCAAATGGGCAAGCAACACAACACATGGCACATACCACATATTGCCCAAAAAGGTAGCTCCCACCACGATATGTCATGCCCCTCCAAGGGCATAACTTTGTGTCAATCGCTCATAGGAACTCAAGGAGACTTTCTATGCTACACCAACACTTGCGCGCTACACTCGAAAGTTATATTAACGCACGCAATATCATGGCCATAGAGTAATAACGTAAACTCTACTCTCTTGACCATGATCCATTACACTAGCGCGCACGTGTGGAGACGCAAGGCATATGATGCTTCCTAAATTACGTCGGGAGTATTGTGAATACATCCCACGTTTTCTTATTGTCATTCCTCGCAAGCAACACGAGATATGACCTTCACAAGTGGCCTCACGAATCGGCTTTGTTTTGCCCATATCTTTGAGACAAACGGAGGGCAGGATAAAAGGTAAGTTGATTCGTGCATAGGGAAGCACGTAGGTCCACTCGAAAGAGGTCAAATCAAGTGCGGGGATGTCGAAGTCGAAAATCCGATTTCAACATCCTGAAAAATTCGGATTAAGGTTGCAAGTGTAAGATGTGAAAACTGCGGAAGCGTCCATGCAGTTCCTGAAGGCTTTGGAGCCTTCGTGACAGATTGCGTTAAAATTTCCATTATAAACAGTTAAACTGGCGGTTACGGTAAAGTCGCGATCCAACCGCCAGCAGTCAAAACAGTGAATATCAGAACGGATGCATAAAACTTGACGGAAACAATATGAAAATAAAACCCTGTTGATTCCTGATGTTCTGATATACAAATCTCCGCTGGCGGTGCATCGGTTGCCGATGCGGGGCTTTACGGCACGGAACACGCTCCCGCCGGGCTCGCACCGGGTGTCAACGGGCGCCTTCCATACATGTGGTTAGTGGACCGGAGACCGGTCTTCCCTTCCGTATATGGGGTTAGTGGACCGGAGGCCGGTTGTATGCCCCAACCTAGCCATGGGGTTCTGGGTACCGCTTCACTGGATCTGGAGGATGGATTCCACCAGATGCCTCTGGAGGAGAGCAGCAGGTTTCTCACAGCCTTCTGCACTCCTTTTGGGGTGTTTGAGTGGAACGTCCTGCCCATGGGGGTCAAGGTGGGGCCTGCAGCGTTCCAGAGAATGGTGTCCTGGTGTCTGGCACACCATCAGGTGCCAGGTGCCCGGGCATACATTGATGATATTCTCAATGGAACGCGGCCGACTGAGCGTGGCAAGGGAAAGCTTTTAGATAGCCGTGCATTTGAGGAGCATTATCATCAGGTCAGGGCACTCTTGTTGGCTTTGGCTGAGTGCCATTTACAGGTTAAGCCAGAAAAGTGCCACATGTTTATCGGGAGAGTTAAATATTGTGGGCACATTTTAGAGGGGGGCATGCGGAAACCGGCCCCATCCAAGGTGGCGGCCATCAAGGAGTGGAGTGAAGCAATGATCTCCACTCCAAAACAGATGAAGGGGTTTCTAGGGGTGTGTAATTGGTACTCAATATACATCAAAAATTATGCAGCCCTAGCCGCCCCTCTCATGGATAGCTTGCATGGCAAGTATTCACATGTGGCTGGCAAGGAGGGATCTAAGGGCAAGTGTGTGGTCAAGAGGGAGGACAACCACATTACCTGGACCCCCTTGATGCGAGAGAATTTTTCGAAGTTGAAAGATGCCATCTGCGAGAAGACGGCACTGTACATACCCTCGACCGATGGAGAATACGCCATTCATGTGGATGCGTCAGATTTCGGTGTGGGGGCAGTCTTGGAGCAACAAGATGAGCATGGCCAGTGGGTCCCCTGCGTTTTTTTCAGCAGAAGGTTGGAAAAGGGACAGTGTGTTTGGGGGGTTCGTGAGAAGGAGACATATGCTCTGGTCTCCTGTCTTTTAAAGTTTAAGAGCTGGATCGGGGGGCGAAAAGTGACCATTTTTTGGACCACAAATCCCTAGGGTCGTGGTACAAAGAAGATCCTTGTACCATGGCCGGGCCATTGGGGAGAAGGCGGCGATGGCACGAGTTTTTGAGCCGCTACAACATAGTAGTGGTTTATAAACCGGGGAAAGACAATGTGGTTGCGGATGGGTTAAGCCGCTGGGCTTATCCTGCAGGGGAGGCAGACGACACCAATTTTCATGGGTCCGATGCCGATTTGGAGGGGGTTTCCAGGTGGGAGGCCAAGGAGAAAGCGTGGGAATTGGAACAACTCAGTGACGTGGTTCCAGCCAGTCCTGAGATGTCTGTACAGGCCGTCAGGTTACAGTTTGCGGCTGATAAACAGCGTCTGCAAGGTGCTCAGGCAGCGTCATCTGTCTTTTGTGCTTTGTATGTGGCAGCGTGGCCCCAGCAGAACCATGGGGTCTTGCTGAGCACCATTTCTTCCCCCTCTCCTGCTGTGTTATTCCCTTCCTCAACTGTGTGTATGTTGTCTTCCCCTCCCGACACTGACACTGTATCTCAGTGTTCAACTGATGAAGGTTCCCTGGGTCCTACTTCTGAGATGGCTGAGGCATTACAGGAGCTGATCAGTGCACATGTGGACTGCAGTCTGGAGACGACAGAGCTGGATGGCCAGGTGTGTCAGGTTTTCAAGCAGTGTACACACACTGCATGTATGTGCCCGTCCAAGAGGGGGCCCATCAGCCAAACCCGGCGCCCTGTGCAACCAGTGCGGGCCAGACAACAGTTTGCCAGACAGCTTTTAACACAGGGGTACACGCGAACAGCACATGCCATGATTGCTGGCTGCACTGCTGTCAAAATACCGCCAGCCTGTCGCGTTTTGTACTCTAATTGGCATGAGCATTATGCGAGGGATGCTTACTATAAGCATCGTTATCGGGCTGCGTGTGCAGAACCCACCAAGGAGGGATATGTTGTGCAGGATCCCAGTTCTGACCGACCCTTCCTACGACACCAAGGCAAGATTTGCGTGCCTGATTGTATTGTAGATGATGTCCTGCGGGCTGTACACAGTTTTGCGCATCCTGGACTTTCTAAGTCTCGGGAGCTGTTTGAGAGGCGATACACCTGCCATGCCAGTGTATTTGGCACCAAAGAGGCGTGGTCTGACCGTGTTTCTAAGGCGCTTGGTGCCTGTCATGTGTGCGGGGCTACGAAGGCGCGCCGTGGTTTGCAGCCTAAGGCTTGCCACGAGCAGCCCATACTCTCCCATGTTTTTTCTGATGTGGCCATGGATTTCTTTGACCTCCCGCCTGAAAAACATCCCTACACAGGGGAAATGGTGGACTATGTGTTCACTATTGTGTGCAGGCTCACGGGGTATATTGTTGCAATTCCCTGTAAAAAGCAGGGACTGACCAGCAGACGTGCGGCGGAGCCTTTTCTCTCCCGCTGCGCATTTTTCATGGGTCTTCCTAGCAGAATTATGAGTGACAATGCGTCCATCATTAATTCAGCTTTCTTCAATACCCTGTGCAGTCTTAGTGGGGTTGGGATGCATAAGAATATCATCTACCGGCCGCAAAGCAACGGTCGTGCTGAGCGTGCCGTGCAGTCTGTCATTGATGCCCTGCGAACTTTTTCGGAGGGCAGGAAACAGTCCTGGGTGACAGCGCTGCCCCTTGCCCTTTGGGGTCTCAATGACCTCCCTGGGCCTGTTTCCCCCTATTCCCCGCACCGTTTGGTGTTCGGTAGGGACCCCGGGGGGTTTGGGGATGCAGCCCCATATGCCGATGTGGATGGCTGTGAGGATGCAGGGGCCTTTTTCAGGCGTTTGAGCCAGGAGAGGGAAACTGTCCGTGCCAAGTTGCAGGCGGCACATGACAGGGCTTATCGCAAATTCCTGGCCAGATACCCAGAGCAAGTTTTTCGCCCGGGTGACCGTGTTTGGGTGCGAAACCGCATCGAGTCGCCTCCTCTGTACCCTAAGCTTGACAGGCTGTGGCAGGGTCCAGCAGAAATCTTGGCTCGGGTTTCCCCGTCCACATACCGTGTTTCTTATAATGGTGTGGAACAGGTGCTTTCCACTGAGAGACTGAAGCCTTTTTTGCGCTCCCCTGATGGTACTCAGCCACCACTGCATTTTTTTACTGAACGAGACGGCCTAATTGAAACTGCTGAGTACCTGGTTGAGCGTGTGCTGGAGCATCAGTGGCGGTTGGGCAAAACGGTGCGTAAGGGTCCATTTCCGGGCGCCAAGCCATGGTTCAGGGTAAAGTTTCAGGGCTTCACCAAGCCGGAGTGGCACCCTGTGAATAATTTCATTCACGACATTCAGGATGAATGGTTGCAATATTGTCGTAAGCAGAAATTGGATGTTGGTTTGAGAGATTTGACCATGGTGGGTGCTGATGTGCTGGCTGTCCAGCCTGTGACCTCTCCTGGACTCCTGGAGAATAGTTTGGTTGCAGGCATGAGGCCTGGGGATGCGGATGTGTGCGTTTATCATGAGGGTTCGCTGTCCCGGCATCGCTTGCCCCCCGATTGTGGTGATGCTATGCACAGGTTTACCCCAGATTTCGCCTGAAGAACCCCTACGGAGTGTAAGGCGCTTGCGTGTGGTGTGGGTGTTGGTTTTTGGAACTTCTTTCTGACGCCGGGGCCGCGGTCGCAACCCCTCGCGCGCCCTTCTCGCTCTCCTCTGCGGCTGCGGCAGGCCTCGGCGATGCGCCCGGTTCCTGCGCCGGGGCTACCCCCCGTGTCAGCGGCGTGCCAGGGGCCGCGGTCGGGGCCGCGGCGTGGCTCGCTGGGGCTGCGGTCTCCGCTTCTTGCGCGTCTGGCCCCTCCCCCCCGGGGCGGGGCGGCGGGGCTTGCTGCTTGGGCGGCGGGGGCGGTCACCTCGGCTGGGTCAGGGTCCCGGGCCGGCGCCGGCGGCCCGACCAGCACCGCCGCCTCCGCCAGCCTCCGCTCCTCGCGCTCCGCGAGGGTCTCCCCTGTCCACTCCGGGGAGGCGGGGGAGCGGGAGCGGGACCGGCGGCGGTGGCGGTCGTCCCGCTGGGGGGAGCCATCGGAGTCTGCCATCACTGGTATCCTGGTAGGCATGCGTGGTGGCAGGCGCGCCCTTCCCACTACCTCCTGGTGCATCAGTGCCGTGCCGTGGGCAGTGCCGTGTGGTGCTCTGCGGGGGAGAGGGGGGGAGGGGGTGGGGGGCCGGCTGCGGCGTCAGCCCCGCACGGCGGGGGGCCGGCGGCCATCCACCGGCATTGGGAGGGGCGGCGGGGGAGCCACGCGGCCCACGCGTCGCGCCATATCTCCCAGTCTGGGGCGGGGCCCAGGGCCCTGGGCCCCCGGGGGTCGTCGAGTAGTGTCGGGGGGAGCCGCACCAGGTGGACCCCCGTAATGGCGGTGACCCCCTGCGTTCGCAGGAAGGTGTGTACTCCGTCCCGCGCCACGGGCGCCTGGAGGGGGGGGCGGGGTACGGGTGCTGCCCCATAGAGGTGGGTGGGGGTGATCCCCAGGACCCGCCCCGGGACCCCGCGGGTCGCGACGACGAGGAGGAGCAGGGGGGTGCCAGGGCATTCTTGCCAGAGGACCTTCCCCCTGTGGTGGGCACCCCTGGTTCTGGAGAGGGGGGGGGACAGGTCTGGGTCAGCCCAGCCGCGGGGCGCGTGCGTCGCCGGCGGGAGGGCGGGGCACCAAGTGGGCTCCCTGGGGAACGCCTCGCATACGATGGCGTACGGGGGGGTAGGCCTGGTGCCGTCGTACACTGGGTTGGTCGGCCGGGGGCGGGCGGACGCCTCGCTCGCGCCTTCCACGAACAGCGTGATCTCGCCCACCTCCAGGTCCTCGTCCGGTGGGTGTAGAAGGTGGAGCGCCGCATCCAGCTCGGACACTCCCCCTGGGTACGTGGCCCGCGCCTGGTTCAGGTACGGGGCCGCGTCCCCGGGGTAGAGCGTCCTGAGGGCGTGCAGCAGGACTGTGGCGCTGCTGCGGAGGGACATGGCAGACCCTGCTCCCGTCATCCGCAGGGTGTCCCCCATGGACAGGGGCCGGCCTGACCGGTTGGACTCGCGCCACTCCATCCAGTGCCCGTAGAGGGCCGCCTCCGGGCTGATGAGCCCCGGCTGGACGGCGTTCATGATCCGGTGCATTGCCGGGAGCAGCGTAGGGGCCCCCACTCCGTTCAGGGCGCGGACGGCCGGGAGGGCGGTCTCGTTGAGGAAAGCCCTCGCACTACCCGTCAGGTCACACCGTGCGGCAGCGTGCACCTTGTGTGCCTCCACCACCGCGTCCGCCACCAGGCCCCGGACGGCCGCCTCCTGCGCTTTATGGCGGTCCCTGGTGTGTCCCGGCCCATCTCCCCGTCGGCGTGGCAATGTGCTGCGGGCTCTGCAAAGGGCGGCGGCGGGTGGGGGTTGGGGCGCGAACACGTGCGACAGGTGCGCAACGGATGTGGGGTCCCGCAGGTGCACGTGGATCCACAGAAGGGCAGCGCCCGCGGGGCCCGCTCGTTCGTGTGAGGGGGTGTGTGCCCCCTCGATGCGCCGGTGCAGGGCCTCCTCCTCTGTGCGCCTGCGCGGGCCTGCGGGAGGTTCGGGCCGGGGGCACGCGGCCACCTGGGCGCACCGCGCGCACCTGTTGGCGCCTGTCGACGCTGCGGAGGACACCGTGTCACATTCCCCGCAAAGTCGGCAGGTGTGTGGGAGGTGGGAGGGCGGCGACCAAGGGTCGAAATGGCGGAGCCAGAGGTCGTCCCACCTCTGTCGGAGGGGGTCCCGGATCTCCAGCAGGCGGCGCGGACGCGGCGCCGGTAGTCCTTGCCAAGCGTCTTCCGCTGGACCTCCTGCCACGTGTCGTCAGGGAGGATCCCGTGGTCCTGGAAGGCGGCAATGAGGTCCTCCCACGCCAGGCGGGGGTGCCCCTGGGGGGGGGTTGCCATGTACACGTGGCGCCCGGTGAGGTGGGGCGTCAGCGCATCCCATCGGCACCCGTTCGCGGTGTCTCGGTGGAGGAGGGCCAGCAGGGTGCCGTCCGCGACTGCCTCCCATCCCACTCGCAGCCCTTCGCAGCCGTCCAGCTCCTGGCGCAGCGCGGCTGCAATGTCGGTGGGGAGCATGAGGAGCAAGGGCCCTTGGGTGTCGCCCAGCCGGGACAGGGCGTCGTTGTATACCGGCCCCCCAGCTTTGAAGTGCGCCACGGCGAGCTGGGCGGCCACGCCTTCTGGGGGGTGCCACCGGACGGTGGCCGCCACGTGTCCCCACGTGCGTATCTCCGTAGCCCGGAGTACGTTGGCGGCGTGAAGGACGGTGCGGGGCGGGACGACTGTCCTGACGAGTGAGGGCACGTCCCCAGTCCATCCCGTTTGCGGCCCCGGGGCCGCCTGCAGCCATTCCCCTGTCGCCGCGTCCCATGGGTGGTCAGGTCCCGCCCCGCGGATCACGGTGGGTCTCGGCCGGGTGTACGGCCCCCATCTCCTGAGCGGGATGGCGGGGTATCGTTGCGCAGGGGTCTCCGGGGCGCGCGTGGCGGCGCACCACCGGCCCCACTCGCGCGCCCATTCCTCACCCACGATGCGCGCCTCCCACGCGGTCATGGAGCCGCGCCCGATGATCCACGGTGGGAAGAGGGCGTCTTGCAGGTGCCACGAGAACCCCCCCGGCAGGTCCTGGTACGGGTGGGGGCCCTCTTGGGGCGGGCACTCCAGAGTGCCATTCACGACACGGAGGGAGGCTACGAAGTCCTTGTCAGGGCGCGGGGGAGGGGGAGGGCGGTCGCCCTCCGCCGCAGTGAGCCACCGGTGTGCCCGGGCCGCCGCGCTTTGGGGCTCGCGGAGGAGTTGCTCCAGCCGGTGGTTGCGAAGCTCCCATGCGAAGTCCCCTAGCCGGAGCACGTGGTGGAGGAAATCGTCCACAGAGGTCCCTCCCGGCAGGTCGTAGCAGGCTATGGCGCGGAGCTGTGCCTCCGCGTCCTCGGGCACCAGTCCCGAGCAGAAGACTTCCGTCCATGTGGCGCCTGCAGAGCGCCACGAGGCCACCCATAGGGCTTTGTTCCCGGGTGGGAGGTGGCGGGCCGCCTCGTGTACCGCCTGGCGGTGGTGGGGCCAGAGGAGCTGTGAGTGGGCGCACCCCACGTGCATGTGCACCGGGGTCTCCTCCGGGCCGCCGCATAGGAGGCACGGTTGTGGGACGATGGCGACGCCGGACAGCCGCTCCTTATGGACGCGGAGCCTGCGCTGCACCGGCGCGTGGCCGTCTCGGGCCCGCAGTGCCCGGCGGTTGGTGGCCGTCGCGGTGAGGTCCCGGGCGTGGACATAGGCCGTGGCGTGGGCCGCGCCCAAAGGTGTGTGTCCCCGGTGCGTCAGCGCATGGTCCGTCTGCGCCCGCTGCGCGACCCCGCCGAGCACCCGCATCGTGGGGGGCCGTAGATGGAGATGGCCGTCACGGCCGGCGGCAATGAGTTGGGCGTGGCCAGGGTCCGGGGCCGTGTTCTGCAGGACGGTGTCCTGGGACGCCGCCCAGTCCGCCTTGTGCAGTAGGGCGTCACTGTGGTGCGAGGTGGCTCGGACGTACCAGAACGGGTGCCCGGCGTGTTGCCCTCGCGCGCTCAGGCTGTCCTTGAGCCACCGCAGGGGCATCTGGTTGACCACCTTCGCTGCGCCTGCGGGGACCCCCGTGGTCCGCTCGCGAACTGCGTGCCGCAGGAGGTGGAGGATGACTTCGGCGTCCACCGTGTGGACCCATGGTTGGTGGGCACCGTATTGTAGGGGGAGGGAGGCGGCCACCCCCTCCCCGTCGGGCACCGTGCCCGAGATGGCCACCGCCCACGTGCGGGTGAGGTCGGCGGCGAGAGCAACGCTGGTGGCGTGTTTGCAGGGTCCGCCCCCAGACGCGTCGGAAGAGGTGTGGCCCCAGGCCTCCGGGATCCAGTAGTATCCGGTGGGGCTGAGCCACCCCGCGTTGAGGTCGGCGGAGTGCCACCGGACGTCGGGGTGGCTGGGGGTCAGTTGGTCCACGCTCAGCGCCCTGGTGTAGCCGGGGCTGATCGCCGGGTGGTCGTGCAGCCGGATCTCCGCTCCGGTGATCGTGCTTGCCCAGGACCGAAGTGCCGTCACATGTTCCTTGAGCCACGCCGGGCCCCCGCGCTGGTGCACCACCAGGTGCCCCGTGTCCTCCGGCTGGTCCTCCAACGCGTGCACCGCCATGTGTGGGTCGTGCGGCACCCCCGTAGCTAACAGCAGGGCGGTGCCACGGGGGAGCTTACGGGGTTCGGGCTGGCCCGCCCCTACCTGCACTATTACCCACTCGCCTCGGAGCTGCGCTTGCCCCGTCGCTTGGGTGCATTGGTCGTCCGTGGTCACCAACCACAACGGCACCGGCGCGTGGGGCCAGGGGCGCAGGGGCTCGGGCCATGCCACGTCCGCGTTAGGCTCTAGCTGCTCGCTTTCCGCGAGTACGTCGTGGAGGATGTACATGAGGGCTGCCGGCGGGTGGTACGCCGCCCCCCGCGTGGGGGGGGATAGGCCGTCCCGGCGGCGGTAGCCCCCAACGTGGAGGTGCAGGCCGTCCGGGGTCACCCGTGGGCCGGTGTTGGCGTCCTGCTTAGCCCTCGTGGGGTGGACGAGTCTCAGGCGGGGGTCCCGCGTGCCGGTGGTGTGGAAGAGGTGGACCAAGGCGTCACGCCATCCGGGGTGGTTGGTGGGCTCCTGCTCACGGCGGCAATAGTGGAGGTGTTCATCGGCGCATTGGTTGAGGCATTCCCGCACCGTCGTCGGCCACGGGTCGTCGTTGTCGGGGAAGGGGTGGCGTGGCCCGTGGTGCCCATGCCACGGCGTTGTGTGTGGCACCGTCAGGCGGCACGTGTCACGGTGTCGCAGCCTGGCGGTGCGCATCGTGACGATGTTGCCCGGCGGGGACTGTAGTTGGACATGGGCCGCCCTGGGGCACGCGATGGGGTTGTACAGCCCCACTCCCAGGGTGACCAGGGCCCGGGGTATGCGGTGGACCCAGTCGCCCCCCGCTAGAGTTGCGAACTCCGGGACGGGGTAGTGCACCTCGGGACATATTCCGTGCGCGCCAGCTATTTCCCAGAACATCTTGGTGACCTCGGCGCGCACGGAGGCTGAGCGGTGGTGGACGAGTGTACCCTTGAGGGCCAACGCTGCCTGCTTGCACCGCGTTGGCACCCGTGTGAGCCCCAGGGTCCGGTCATCCTGCAGGCTGTCCCACGAGGCGTCGAAGGCGTACCGCGCCCTGTCCTTCGCGACCTGGACCGTGATGTGGTCCAGGTGGCGTGCAGTGTCGGAGTCGTCGGCGATGAAAGGGGCAACGTACTGCGTCACCCCCCCGAGGATCGCCAGGATGACGTCCTGCACCACTTTCGGTGGCGCGAGGGTGTTAAGGCACCAGTGGTGCACCGCCGCCAGGCGTAGCCGGTGCTTGCGCTGCAGGGAGAACTCCCCGTCCGGCTGCAGCTGAAGTCCAAGGTAGGGGACGGAGTCCGCCGCTGGTACCCAGTGCCACGGGTTTTCCAGGTGGGGACAGAGGCGCAGCTGCAGGCCCGGGACCCCCTCCGTGGTGGCCATGGCGCACTTGCGGGGGTTGAGCTCCATGCTCATCATCCCCAGGTACGCGGCCACCGCCTCCACGCCCTCGACGAAGTGCTGCAGCGTGTGGGCCACCACCAGGAGGTCGTCGATGTAGGCCTGGATGAGGCCGTGCTCGGCCCCTCCCGGCGGGCGCAGGCGGTGCCCCTGCGCTCTGAGCAGGGGCTCCAGGAGGAGCGCGTACAGTAGGGGGCTCTCGGGGTTGCCCTGCCGGACGCCGCGCAGCATGTAGACGGGCTGCGTTAGCCCGTGTGCTGTGACGATGCGCAGCCTGGCGCACGTGTGGAGGAGGAGCAGGAGGTCAATGACGTCCGGCGGCACGGAGAGGTGGCGCAGGATGAGGTGGAGGGCGCCGTGCGGGGCAGTGTCGAAGGCCTTGCGGGCGTCGAAGGAGAAGACGTAGTTCGGCCTTCCCCGCTGGAGCTGCCGCTGCCCCATGAACAGCGGGGGGCCTGTGTTGGAGCCAGGGAGGGCCCCTTGCTGCCAGTCGCTGACCACTCCGTGCCATGTGAGCACTTCCGTGATGCGCTGGGTGAGGGGGCCCGTGAGCAGCTTCATGTCCAGCTGGCCCAGGGCTATGGGCCTGTAGTCGTCCAGTCTGGCAGAGCCCGGTACCTTGGGGCTGAGCCAGATGTGTGCGTCCCTCCAGTGCATCGGCGGCGGGGCGCCGCGGAGGATGGCCTGGTAGGAGTGGACCAGGAGCCACTGGACGGGTGCCGGGAGGGCCTTGATGAAACGAGCCTCCACGTGGTTGGGACCTGGGGCCTTGCCATCGGCCTTGTCCAGGGCTGACTTCAGGTCCTGCATGGAGTACTGCTGGACCTGTGTCCAGGCCCCTTCAGGGACCCGGGGGGCGTGGCGGCCGAGGACTGCCTGGAAGCCTGGGAGGTCCACTGGGCGTTTGTCATACAGTTCTCGCCAAAAGGCGCGAACTGCGAACATCACGTCGTGGGCCTCCGTGAGGAGCGTTTGGGTGTTGGGGACCCGCACGTTCCAGAGGCCTGACGGGCCCGGGGCCTCTACCTCTATGCCACCCCGCACGGCTTTCCATCGCTGGGCGATGTCGGGGGCGTGGCGGCGCCAGAAGTCCTTGATGGCGCGCTTGCGGTCTGCCGCCAGGAGTGCGCGGAGCTGGCGAATGTCCTCCTCGAGGGCGGCTGATTGCCTCTCCAGCTCCTCCTGTAGCTGGCCCTGTGTGGTCGGGCGGAACCCGGGCGACACTCCCTGCAGCTCCTCCGTGAGCCGGAGCGCCGCCTCGGACCGGATGCCATGCCGGGCCGCGTCCGCCCGGTACGCTGCCGGCGCGCGCGCTGCCAGGGTGTCATAGCGGAGGACCGCTGCCTGGAGCCGCCTTCCGCTCTCCGGGAGGTCCCCCTCCGCCGGGTCCGTCCCCGCCGGGGACGGCTGCCGGCGTCCCACCACACGCGCCAGGGCGTCATGCGTCGTGTCGAGGTGTTTGAACACCTTGTCCACCGCGGCCGCGGGCATGGACCCGTAGTCGTGCTGCTCTGCGGGACCCAGCCAGGGCGCCAGGGAGGGTTCATCCTGCGCGGCGGTGACCGCCGCCCACAGGCAGTGTTGGACGGGTGCGGCCTCGGCGTCGTACGGGAGGAGGCGGCCTTCCGTGTGGCTGTAGGGGCCGGGCATCGCCGCGCACCCCGCTGCGCTGAGGAGACCCGGCAGGGCCAGGCGTACCGGGAGGTGGTCCGAGCCGACCACCTGGGGGTGTGCCATGCCGCGAGCCCAGACGCTTTCCCGCAGGGACCACGGCAGGAGGGGCTCGTTGACCAGGAAGGTGTCCACCCTGTGCCGGGACGGGTGGAGCGTGGGGGTCATGTCCTCCTCGCCGCCTGCCGCGGCCCTTCGGAAATCGCGGGCCTCCCAGCCCGCTCGGAAGTGCTCCGTGGCCGGGTTGGTGGGGACATCCATGTAGATATTGGTGTCGCCGGCGATGACCAACGGGTGCCTCCCACCGAGGCTGCGTGCCGTGGCATACATTTGTATGTCGGCCCAGAACGCCGCCCGTCCCGCCCACGGGGAGCAGCCTGCTTGCGGCCCGTGGACGCTGATGAGGGTGAGGCCTCCCCCGTCCGTGCGGATCTCCAGGGCCGCGGCCTTTCTTGGGGACAATTTCCGTGAAACTGAGCACCTCGTGCTCCGCCACGTACCTGCTGCTGACCGCGGTGAGGAGGCCCCCCCCTCTCGAGGTGGAGGTGGCTCCCGTCTCCCCCAGCCGGCTGCTGAAGAAGGCGGTGTACCCCTTGTCCCGGAGCGCCGCGGCCACGTGCATCTCCTGCGCCCGGGTGGCGATCCCTGTTTCCTGGAGCATGATGGCAAAGCCTCCCTCCTGGGGTAGCATGCCGGTGATGAGGTGCTCCTTGTCGGTACAGGCCCCCGGCCCCCGGCGCCGCCGGAGAGTGTCCCGGAGGGACCGGTCTGGCGGCAGGAGGCCGTTGCGCAGGTTCCACGAGAGGAGCCACAGGGCGTCGCCCGCCATGTCCTCCTGGAGTCAGCTATCCCGCATCGGCATCGCCGCTGGGTTCGCCGGCGCAGCCAGGGCATCCGGGTGCGCCGCATCCGCTGAGCCCGTTCCCAGCGGGGCCCACAGGGGGGCCCGGGGGACCGGGGGAGCCAGGGGGGCCAGGGGGGCCAGCCCCGCGGGGATGGACATGGACCTGGTGGGGCCGCACTGCCGGTCCCCGGGGCCGCTCCGGGTGCCTCTTCATCTCCGTCCGCGTGGTCGGCTGCCTGGGGCGGGGGGCGATGGGTGTACGGGGCGTGCCATGGGGACCTCCGTGCCCTCCCCTGCAGGATGTTGGTGGCCGCCTCCTTGTTGTCCGCCGGGGCTGCAGCGTGCACCGCGTGCCACGCCAGGTGTTTCAGCATTGCCCCGCTTGTGTAGTACCTGTCTGCACACAGGGGGTATTTCGTCGGCTCCGTGGCCCCTCGCGCCGGGGGGAGCGGCACCGACTTCCAAATGGCGCCCTCCGCCGCTGGTTCGAAGGGCAGGTTGGCCAGTGGCACGGTGTGTGGCGCCAGTGTGCGGCCCGGGGCCGCCGCATCGAGGGCTCGTGTCGCTGGCGCGGGCCCGAGACCCCGGATGGCATCGCGCTGCGCGTCGGCTTGCAGCCACGTCTGCCAGTGCGTGGAGCCGATTTGGCGGTCGGGCTTGCCCCTCCATCGCAGGTCGTGGAAGGCCTGTAGCCAGTGGTACACTGCGGTCGGGACCGCCAGCTGGAGCTCTAGGTCGGCGGGGTGCGCCGCTGCCGGTCACAATCCCGGCCTCGGCGCCCGGGCGTTGTCCTTCAGCCTGACCTGGAGTAGGAGGGCGTGGTGTTCGCCCTTCCGTAGCGGCTTGACAATCATGCGGGTGCAGTCTGCCACGCGGATCACGGCTTCGGGCCCCGGCAGGCGCTCGGGGTCGCAGACGAAGATGTGCGCGTCCGCCGGGCTGAACATGCAGACCACCCACTGCGGGTTCTGCTGTCCCCGTTGGGCAACCGCCAGGGTAGCCGCCGGGCGGGCGTGCGTGATTGGCCCCGCGTGGAGGTCCGGGACGTCCGTGGCCCTGATGGCGTCTCCCTGCCACGCGGCCCGTAGATGCTCCTCCTGGTCGGGGCTCCACACCAGTGCGGGGGGGTTGACCCACCCCGGTTCCTGCCTCTTGTTCGGGGCGCTGACGGTGTGTAGCAGGACTGCCAGCGGCCAGGGGTCTGCCGACATATAGTAGGCCTGGGTGGGCCCCTGTTGCCAGTCGATGTGGGGCAGGGGTAGGAATGCCCCTTGCCTGGCAGTGCTGTGCGCTGGTGTCCCGATAGAGCTCCCCATGGTGCAGCCCCGCCTTCTTGTATTCCTTCACATCCTTCCTGCGCACGTGCAGCACCTCCATGCTCACCTCTTCCTTCCTGATCCACCGTACTGTCCCATGTGCCGCCCCCCCGAAGTCCGTGTCCAGGACGAGGATTGGTCCCCGCCTACCGCACGTCCTGTTGGTTGCCAGCATGTGTTCTTCCCCCGGCAACACTGCCTGTAGGGCGCGCCACATGCGCTCCTTCTTCCCCGCCGCCAACCGTCTGCGCCGGTGCCACATATAGCGCGGGCACATGTTCTCCTCCTTCTGAACCTCTGCGACCGCGTGATAGCACACCCGTCTCACCAGCTCTTCCTGATTGTGGCACATCCTGCTCAGCGTCCTCGCCTTGTGTGCCCTGTACGCCTCCCCCGCCGTGGGCATCCGTTCTCCGTAGTAGGCCGTCGGCGACCGCAACACGCACCACGGCACCTCTGTGGGTATCCCCTCATACCCTCTGATGAGCCTCCGCACTTCTCCCTCCACCTCCTCCAGTTGCTCCCTCCAGTACGGGAGGTGCATCCCCTGGTACCCTACCGCCGCATTGAGCACCGCCCGCAGGTAGTACAGGGTCGTCTGCACTGACGGGGGGTGATGCCGCAAGACCACCAGCATCGCCCTGAACCCCTGGACTAATTTGTCAGGTAGCCTGACCCCCCTCGCCTCCATGGCCTGCACATGTCCCAGCACCACCGCTTCCTCTGCCCTCTCCAGCCATGCTACTCTGTCTCCTACATCCAGCGCCATGCCTTCCTCTCCACCCCTCCTCAGAACTGCCGACTTCTCCGCGCTCCAGACAAGGTGGTTATTCCTCCCGTACCTCTGCATCAGGTCCTGTACCACCTGTTGGGCCTTTTCATCCCGCGCCATGGGTACCGCATCATCCACATACGCCTGTGCCGTCGACGTGTGCGGCGCCCGTGCCAGTTGTGGATATTCCCGCGCTATCCAACTCACCAGGGGGTGCATGGCCAGCAAGTACAGGAACGGGCCCTCCACCCCGCCTTGTGGCACCCCGCTGCCTGGGGTTACCCACTGGGTACACCCCTTTCCCGTGGCGACCGTGTACCTCCTTGTGCGCAGGTACTTTTCCACGAAGTCACCATATGGGAGTCCTAGCTGTTGCCACACCTCCTCTATGAGCCTATGCGGCGTGTTGGGGAACGCCCCCTTCACGTCCACAGACGCCATGAACGCCTCTAGGTCCTCATCATCGAGGTACATACCGTACAGGAAGCTTGCTTCCTGTGTGGACCTACCGGGCACTGACCCCCACATATTGTCCGGTATGACCCCCGCTGCATACCGCCGCCGCTGTATCCTCCCGAAGATCACCATCCAGACCAGCTTGGCCTCCGTGACGGCAAAGCACATTGGTCACAATTGCCGGAGAGCGAGAAAGCCAATAAATTATTGGCTGCTTTTAAGGGACAGCTACACAATTACATCGAGGACAAGACGAAAGAGCACCAGGGTAGCTTGACATTTGAGAAAATGATGGAATGCGTGGCCCACAATTTCGGTCGCGTGAAGTCCACCACCCTCTGTGATGATTTTAGCGATACCCCCAGTCCATCAGTTTGCAATACTTCTGGGCTGTAGTGTTTCCAAGTAAAAGACAACAAGCGTAAGGATAGATATTTGGCCGCTTCCGGGAGCATCTTCCTTATAGAAGAGCGGAGCATCATTGAGAAGAAATCGCCTGTTTGGCTGCTGAAGCAAAAGAGTGATGCTAAAACAGACAAACAACTTCCGGAATATTGGATCACCATTGAGGGTTTGCCCAAAGGCCAAAGCGCAGGTGACATCGCACGCCTGCTACAGGCGGCAATGCTCTAGGATATTCGTGAATCCTTTGAGGAGCAACGCCAATATTGGGTCCCATTTGGCCAACAAAGGGCACGCAATGATTTTTTGGCCTCGTTCACTTAAGCAGCGTCGGGCAACTGGGAGGCCCCTTTTTGCCTCCGAACGGACATTCGAGTTTCATGGTGATCGCTTGTTTACCGAGTTGTCTCGTATTTTGGCTACACTGGAACCTTGGGATGAAAGCCGGCAAGCCGCTGGCCTCCTTTTGGATGACACCACAGTGCAAGAAGGTAATGATGCGTTTTTGTGGGGGGCCTGGCCACGGGACGCTGCGGTGGACACGCACAGGCAAGCAGGCAGGCAAAGCACTGCGCTCACAGGGGCGTCATCACGCTCGTGTCATGTGACAAAGCGTTTCAGGATCCTTGCCACTCTGCAACGAGGGAACAAAAGTATGTACAGCAACACATCAGGATATGTACACATGGGGTTAAGACTGGACTGGGATAAGGGCATCACAGGACAATAGACACTCAGTCCCAACGCATATCCCAATCCCAGGTCTCACCCTCTCAGTGGCTGGTGGGGGCGGGGGCTCAAACACAACCCATGCCCTGCTCAGTCCGGACCCTGAAACCCTGCCAATAGGGGAGTTGTCCTGCCCAGCCACAGGCGAGTTCCTGGGGACCAAGTGGGACCCCAAGGCCCACCAACAGTAGCTCCCCATGCTCCCTGAACAGCAGGTCCCAACTCCCCTCTGAGCCAGAGATAAGGTCCTGCCATTATCCCCCAGGAGTTGGTAGCTGAAAATGGGCTGTTTCAGCCCAAACTGATATTGGCTCAAAAAACTCCATAATTGACCCCTCGTCTGGATCCGCCAGAGGTAAAGACGAGGCAACTGACCCTATGCCCTTCGAGGACGTACTCCCTGGAGCCCTCACCCAACCTGGTTCCCTCTGAGGTCCCGGCATCAGGGCACCACGGGTTCATCAAGTGGGGTCATGATGCCAAAATCACCGAAATTGGCCTCATTCCCAGGCGTGGCTCGCCCGGCCAGGGCAAGCCCAATAGCTCACACGGTAGGAGGCAGGACCTAGGATCTATATCTGAGTGCACAATTTGAAATTAGGTCCGGGCTCCCTGTGGGCATAGAGGGATGGGGCCGCCAAGTGACCACACGGGGGGGGGGGGGTGAAATTGGGGTCCCAAAAGGGGGTCATTTTGGCTGCTCAAAATGAGCCAAAATCCGGGGTACCCCCAATGGTATGTCTCCACGCCGGCTTGGAGATCGGATCCGCCATTCCATATGCGATCCACCGGGAGTCGAACAGAGACTCCCATGCACTTGGCTCTCAAAGATGTTCATGCCACCCGGCGTGGTGACAATCCAAATTGGGTCCACAACTACCAAAATGGCAAAATTGTCCACACTCACTTTGGGCTAGCGCCTTGACGAAGGCTGGTCCGCTTCGCCGGCGTGGTGTACGAACCATGGGGACCAATATACATATCACCCATGTCATATATGGTCCATTGGTCCATGCGTTCGGCGTGCACGAGGGGGCTGAACATGGTGCATGGCGGGCAGAAAATGTGGAAAATTGCTCAAAATGGCCAAAAATGCGCACACTCATGGTCGGGTCAAATGAGGCACATGCCCGACTTGGACCGGAGGGTGCCATAGGATTGGTATCAAGTCATATGCGTCCAACATATCTTCTGGGCGTCGCCCAAACCCCTCCGGTTTCGGGAATGGCAGGGTCGCCAAGTGAGCCCATGATTTGGGATCGTCCCAAATCGCCAACATGGCGGCCACGGTATGCCAAGCCCCAGGGGAGTTGTTTGCCGGGTCCAAGATATGTTGGGCACCGCGGTATGTACCCTCATAAAATAATGGGTCATAATGACGATTGAGCGCAACGTTGAGATACAAGGTCGCCACTTGACATCATGACGGGCAAAAAACAGCAATATTGGCGAAAAAACACGCAGAAGTGCCTTGAAAACTACAAAAATATATTATAATATCTTCGGCTTGGATTGAGTAGACGACCAATCCTTCTAAACACAACGACTCGACACCAATGACCTTCGATTCCAAATATGTGCTCCACTTGGGGCGCCTTGGAAGGTCGCGCGCGCTGCCTCCCAAGTGGGCACATGCAAATATGGAATATTGCAAAAAACACACCTTGCTCGCAACGCATCGCTTCGGGAGCGCTCCACAAGCGTCCCTTCACGAAGGTTAGGCTTGCGAGTGTTGGTTGGGAGTACAATGAAGGGCCTCGTGCAATATGGGGTCCATTGGCGGGTTAGTCTTGGAATGGTGCACCCGCCAAATGGGCACGTGATATGACACCAAATATGGCATACAACCCTACCCTCGCCTTCTACACCCAACCTAGTGGCCTAGAATCAAAGTATGCCTATATTCTAGAGTAACTTTGGTCCCTTAACACGCATGCAAGTGCTTTGGTCGAAAATCGACCTCCTTTCGGAAAGCCGAATTTTAGCATGCACGCAAAATATATTGCCAATATATATATGGAGATCATATATGTACTATCCGGGGAAGACAAGTGATATGCCCCGGATGTAGAGGCAAGCATGGGTGGGGCAAATGCCAACTCAACATACTTCCACACGTACTTGGACGCCAAGTACATGAAAAAGCGCACTTCTTGGAGAACACTCAAAATAAATAACCCTTTGGGCCTATGGAGTTGGGATCCTTTGGACTCATCCTATGACTATGGGGGGCAAAACCTCATACACAGTGCCTATGAGGCACGTTGATTCGCCCTTGGGCGCTTGAACGCTCGTAACCCTTGTTATTTCACTTGGGGGTTCAAAGCGCCTTCGGCCGCCCAGATTTTCTGAGAAAAATCTGGGACGCGATGCGTTCTATCAAGGAAAAAATTGCGGATCACTCGAAGACTGTTTCAGTCTTAACTTCAAGTAGAATTGCTGTACAGAATTATCTAATGTAGAGCACGGAACGGGCGACGTCTGGCGGCGATTTCACGACAATTGGAAATTGCGGTAGAAGACGGGTATTTCACCGATTTCTAACCGCAAATCGACCAAGACAGTAAAATTATGGTAATTCCACATCGTCTTCATGGTTAAAAATCGGATTCCAGATTTCGCGGGTTAGAGAACAGGGATATCCCGCTGACAGTCGGTGTCAACGGCTTCCGCACGGGTCTGACGGCTCACAGGCCTCCGGGCCATGGGCTATAGGTTCTGGGTACCGCTTCACCCCCCTCCTTAGAGCAAACCTTTGGGGGGCTCGATAACACCCAAGCATGGCAGCGGGTACCCAGGACCATTCCCTGAAGGGGGGGGGGTGTCACATCCTCACTTCAGGCTGATTTGCGGGTCAGGCTGCCCAGTACAATCCCACAGTAAGACAGGTACGGTGCTGTAGCTGTTAGTAACTGCAAGTACAGTATCAAGTATCAAGTCCCGGGTCCTGGCGGCGATTGTTCGGCATCCAAAGGACCCGTTAACCCATACCAGGGGCACCGGGTGCCGGCTGCGACAGTCACCACCACAGTGGCAGTGGCATACACGGCCAACACAGGCGTCACACGACCACCGAGGTGGTCCCACAGGTCGAAAGCGACCACAAAGATCGATCAGGCTACCCCAGGCTTCCCAAGGCGGCAGTCTGGGGGAGAGTCCCCACGGGTCCTTCCTTGGGCGCACCATGTCCATATCTACCATGCGAGTCCAGAGTGCTAAAGCCGAACGAGCTCCTTCATAAGGGATCGGGCATCAAGGCCGTCTTTTCCCTCGCCCCATTACCACGAAGGCCATGCATGGGGGAGTCCCCATGCAGTCCCGGCGGAGGCGTCGACTCCTCAAACCACCAGTTTCCCAGGCAGACTGACCGAGGTCAGGACACCGGAGGTCGCCACCCGACTGCAAGTGCGTCTGCGAGTCGGTAGGCTCACACTGGGACTGACAGTGGCGGACCGCTGGGAGTGTAGTCAGGCAACTGGGCTTCCCGCCTGGCGCCATCAGGATCTCAGCACATCACAGCCACTAGGGCACATGGTATCACGGGCACTCAAACAGAAGAATCTGTACTTAGGTACTGGTGCAGGCTGGACCTTATGTAAGAGCATGTACACGGCGACTCAAGGCGCCTGCGTATTCCGATTCGCATCCCCTGGGGGGGGAAAAACGGTCCATAGGCGCCGATGGGCTGATAATACGCAACATACAGATGCACATATCCTGGGGGGCTGAAAAGTAAGCAATAAGCGGGGTAATAGGCGTGTAAACACACTCTGAACAGAGCGCCAAACCACGCTCCGGTTAGGATAAGGCATATGCAGGAGGGTGGACAGGAAAACGCCTGAGTTCAGGCCATATATAGTCTGCAGACACACGTAGACTGGTCTGGATCCCGCAAGTGCCATGGGACCAGACCACACACCAAGGAAATCGCAATGCCAATGACAGCGGCATCCGTTGCGCAACGTCGTATGGGCCTCAAGGCCCCAAGAGCTCAAATGTGAAGGTCAGTCGCCCTGCCTGGTTTCCGAAGGATTCAGCGGGCGGGGAGTGACGAATAGGAGTGGAAGAGAGGGGCCAACCTCCCGTGGATTTAGCAGGGGGGGGTTTATGGTCACTCTGATGGCAGGTCACCGGAAGATGGAAGAGGGCAAGCAAGTGAGGGACGATCCGTTGACCTGACAAGCGCTCAAACTGCATCAGGGGAGAGCTCAGGGCGGTGATCAGGCGCCCCTGGCTGCAATCGCCCGGGTGAGTGCTGCCAAGTCCGAGACATGGATGTTGGTCTTGTGCTTGCGGATGTAGTCCATGAAGGGGGTATTAATCCGCGGCACGAACGAGGAGACGGGTTCCCAGGTGTCGTGGGACGGCCCATAGCCTCGCCAACGAACCTTGAACTCCAGGCCTCCGGGTGCCGAGGCGTTCGGACGCTGGGCCAGGATCTTCTCGACGGTATAGTCGTCCTGCTCAGCATAGTCGTCGTCCGAATCAGCCTCATGTGCGGCATCCTTCAGGGACACATGTTGGCCACGGAGGTCGGGTTCCCGCACACGGAGTTGACTCTCGTGGCGCTCCCGGAACTGTCCGTGACCCACCTTGATGCGGTAGGTGTCCTCACCAATCCTGCGGACCACCTCTCCGGCTGTGAACCAGGTTTTGGTGCGGTGGATCCCCATAGGGCGGGGTCTGATCACCCACACTGGGTCTCCCAGCCTGAACTTTTGCGCTGTCGAGCTCGGGGCGGACTTCTGACGCTCAGCATGCTCCTTCTCGAGCTGCTGGCGGATGTCCCGCGCCGTTGCCTCTTGCCGCGCAAAGAATTCCTTGGCGTCCATGGCCATACCATCACCAGATAAGGGAAGTCCCCGGCCAAGGGGGTCCCTGCCGAACAGAATCTGGTGATGGGACAAACCACACGGAGTGGGGGTGTCATGATGGGCCTTCGGAGCGGGCCACATCTCCTCAAACCAGTTCCGACGTGGATTGGTGATGTGAATCTTGCGCAGCTTCTCGAACAGCTGCCGTCCAGCCACTTCAGCCCGGCCGTTGGACCGGCTGAGATAGGGGACGCTCTTGGCATGACGTATTCCCATGAGGGAACACATGGCCTTGAACCAGCCACCAATAAACTGGGGCCCTCGGTCACTGCAAATGGTGCGGGGGATGTCAAAGACGGTCAGCCGATGACGAATCATCATGACTGCCACTTCCTTGGCAAGCAACCCCTTTTGGCGTGCCGGAACGGCTACTACGTAGCCGCTGTGGCGATCCACACAAAGGACCACACAGTCAAAGGTCTCCTTGCCAATGTGAACTTCGGGCATGGAGAAGACGTCCATGGCCACGCTCTCCATGGGCTGGTCAGGCACCGGAGTCCATTGGGCTTCCCCCTTGACGTTCCGGTTGTCGGGACTGCAGGCCTGACAGACCGAGCAACCCTTCCTGACCTTCTTGATGGCGGTGTAGAGACTGATCTGGTCGACCTCAAACCGGCGCTGCATGTCCAGGGCTTGCTTCTTGACCCCTGGGTGCATCATGTGGTGGTGCCAAGCCTCACATAGCTCAAGCACTCGGGACTCTGGGACCAGCAGCTTACCATTCCAGTAGAGCTTGCCACCTTCCTCAGTCAGCCCCTTTGGCCACTTCTGCCCGTCATCAGGGTCGGTCACAGCCCTATATTCGGCCGCAAAGGCCTCAGACTTAGCGTAGTCGTCGGTCCAATCGTCCTGGAGGCAAGACTCAGGGAAGAGGTGCTTGTCGGACTCAGCTCCATCAGGGGCGAGTACTCTGACCGCTCTGCCCATCCTCGTTCCGAGGGGGGCATCCGCAGCCATGACGACGAAGCATTTAAAAGCCTCCTCCTCCATCAAGCGCTCCATTTCAATGATCCTCTTGGCCTCAGCGGTCTCAGCCTCATCGCCAGGGGCAGACACGTCTGTCATGCCCTTGCTGGAGGGATAGGCCCACCTACTGAGACAGTCCGCCACGGTGTTGTCCTTGCCAGTAACATACACAACCGTGAGGTCGAACTTGGCCAAGGTCTCATGCCATCTTGCCGTTCGGGAGGCGGGACCTGAGGGGGTGTCCACGTGCTCTTTGTGCCACGACTGCAGACTCTGATGGTTGGTGCAGACGGTGACCGGATGGAGGGCTATGTACCCAGCCCATTTCCTGAGAGCCATGATGAGGGCATACGCCTCCTTTTCTCGGGGCGTCCACGTCCGTCTCTGGCCTTCCGCCAGGACTCGGCTCCAGAAGGCCACGGGCACGTGCCTCCCATCGTCGAGCACTTGTTCCAACACAGCGCCAACGGCGTAGTCGGAAGCGTGGGTGCGCAGGACGAACCCTCGGGCAGGATCCACGAGGTGCAGACCCACTGCGGATAGCAGCGCCTGCTTCATCCCCTCAAAGGCACGGTCGGACTCATCATTCCAGACCAGAGCCTTCTTGGACCCGTTCTCCGTCTCCTCTCGGTTGCCCTTGAGCATGGTCGTCATGGGGGCTGCATACTCGGCATACATCTTGATATACCCCGAGTAGTAGTTGCAGAACCCCAAGTACGCCCGTAGCTGAGAGACCGTTTTGGGCTTTTCCCAGTGCTCGATCGCAGCCACCTTGCCAGGTATGGGCTTCCGCTGCCCGTTCCCAACTACGTGGCCAGCGAAGACCACCTCGCTTACCGCAATGGTGGCCTTGTCACTGCTGCCCGTGAGTTTGTGCCGAACCAGAAGGTCCAGCACTCGGGTGACGTCCCTCTCATGTGCCTCCAGGAGCTCCTCATAGCTCATACTGGGGTCCCCGGACGCGATGATCACGTCGTCCACGAAAGGGTCCGCACAGTCACGCACCGGCTCAAGCAGGTTCTCCAGCATCCGCTGAAAAGCCGCATTGCCGTTGGTAACGCCCATGGGCATCACCTTCCACTGGAGAGGTCCAAGTGGGGTGCTCATGGCTGTGCAGGCACGGGACTCGTCGGCGAGAGGCATCTGATGATAACCATGTTTCAGGTCAATCACCGTGAAGATCCTCCGCCGGTGTTGTTTTTGCAGCATGTCCTCAATGAGGGGCAGCGTATAGCTGTCATGCTGCGTTTGGGCGTTTAGGCCGCGGTAGTCGACCACGAGCCGCCACTCACCGGCCACCTTCTTGGGGACGACGAAGCACGGAGAGGCCCACTCGGAGTGGCACGGCTCAAGCCAGCCTCTCTCGATGAAGTCACGGAGGATCTTCTCCATGGCCTCCTTCCTCTCGCCCCTTCCTCTCGTCGGTCCAATTGTCCTGGAGGCAAAACTCAGGGAAGAGGTGCTTGTCGGACTCAGCTCCATCAGGGGTGAGTACTCTGACCGCTCTGCCCATCCTCGTTCCGAGGGGGGCATCCGCAGCCATGACGACGAAGCATTTAACACCCTCCTCCTCCATCAAGCGCTCCATTTCATTGATCCTCTTGGCCTCAGCGGTCTCAGGCTCATCGCCATGGGCAGACACGTCTGTCATGCCCTTGCTGGCGGGATAGGCCCACCTACTGAGACAGTCCGCCACGGTGTTGTCCTTGCCAGGAACATACACAACCGTGAGGTCGAACTCGGCCAAGGTCTCATGCCATCTTGCCCGTCGGGAGGCGGGACCTGAGGGGGTGTCCATGTGCTCTTTGTGCCAGGACTGCAGACTCTGATGGTCGGTGCAGACGGTGAGGGGATGGAGGGCTATGTACCCAGCCCATTTCCTGAGAGCCATGACGATGGCATACGCCTCCTTTTCTCGGGGCTTCCACGTCCGTCTCTGGCCTTCCGCCAGGACTCGGCTCCAGAAGGCCACGGGCACGTGCTTCCCATCGTCGAGCACTTGTTCCAACACAGCGCCAACGGCGTAGTCAGAAGCGTCGGTGCGCAGGACGAACCCTCGGGCAGGATCCACCAGGTGCAGACCAACTGCGGATAGCAGCGCCTGCTTCATCCCCTCAAAGGCACGGTCGGACTCATCATTCCAGACCAGAGCCTTCTTGGACCCGTTCTCCGTCTCCTCTCGGTTGCCCTTGAGCATGGTCGTCATGGGGGCTGCATACTCGGCATACATCTTGATATACCCCGAGTAGTAGTTGCAGAACCCCAAGTACGCCCGTAGCTCAGAGACCGTTTTGGGCTTTTCCCAGTGCTCGATCGCAGCCACCTTGCCAGGTATGGGCTTCCGCTGCCCGTTCTCAACTATGTGGCCAGCGAAGACCACCTCGCTTACCGCAATGGTGGCCTTGTCACTGCTGCCCGTGAGTTTGTGCCGAACCAGAAGGTCCAGCACTCGGGTGACGTCCCTCTCATGTGCCTCCAGGAGCTCCTCATAGCTCATAATGGGGTCCCCGGACGCGATGATCACGTCGTCCACGAAGGGGTCCGCACAGTCACGCACCGGCTCAAGCAGGTTCTCCAGCATCCGCCGAAAAGCCGCATTGCCGTTAGTAACGCCCATGGGCATCACCTTCCACTGGAGAGGTCCAAGTGGGGTGCTCATGGCTGTGCAGGCACGGGACTCCTCGGCGAGAGGCATCTGATGATAACCATGTTTCAGGTCAATCACCGTGAAGATCCTCCGCCGGTGTTGTTTTTGCAGCATGTCCTCAATGAGGGGCAGCGTATAGCTGTCATGCTGCGTTTGGGCGTTTAGGCCGCGGTAGTCGACCACGAGCCGCCACTCACCGGCCACCTTCTTGGGGATGACGAAGCACGGAGAGGCCCACTCGGAGTGGCACGGCTCAAGCCAGCCTCACCCAATGAAGTCACGGAGGATCTTCTCCATGGCCTCCTTCCTCTCTCCCCTTCCTCTCGTCGGTCCAATCGTCCTGGAGGCAAGACTCAGGGAAGAGGTGCTTGTCGGACTCAGCTCCATCAGGGGTGAGTACTCTGACCGCTCTGCCCATCCTCGTTCCGAGGGGGGCATCCGCAGGCATGACGACGAAGCATTTAACACCCTCCTTTTCCATCAAGCGCTCCATTTCAATGATCCTCTTGGCCTCAGCGGTCTCAGCCTCATCGCCATGGGCAGACACGTCTGTCATGCCCTTGCTGGCGGGATAGGCCCACCTACTGAGACAGTCCGCCACGGTGTTGTCCTTGCCAGGAACATACACAACCGTGAGGTCGAAATTGGCCAAGGTCTCATGCCATCTTGCTGGTCGGGAGGCGGGACCTGAGGGGGTGTCCACGTGCTCTTTGTGCCAGGACTGCAGACTCTGATGGTCGGTGCAGACGGTGAGGGGATGGAGGGCTATGTACCCAGCCCATTTCCTGAGAGCCATGACGACGGCATACGCCTCCTTTTCTCGGGGCTTCCACGTCCGTCTCTGGCCTTCCGCCAGGACTCGGCTCCAGAAGGCCACGGGCACGTGCCTCCCATCGTCGAGCACTTGTTCCAACACAGCGCCAACGGCGTAGTCGGAAGCGTGGGTGCGCAGGACGAACCCTCGGGCAGGATCCACGAGGTGCAGACCCACTGCGGATAGCAGCGCCTGCTTCATCCCCTCAAAGGCACGGTCGGACTCATCATTCCAGACCAGAGCCTTCTTGGACCCGTTCTCCGTCTCCTCTCGGTTGCCCTTGAGCATGGTCGTCATGGGGGCTGCATACTCGGCATAAATCTTGATATACCCCGAGTAGTAGTTGCAGAACCCCAAGTACGCCCGTAGCTCAGAGACCGTTTTGGGCTTTTCCCAGTGCTCGATCGCAGCCACCTTGCCAGGTATGGGCTTCCGCTGCCCGTTCCCAACTATGTGGCCAGCAAAGACCACCTCGCTTACCGCAATGGTGGCCTTGTCACTGCTGCCCGTGAGTTTGTGCCGAACCAGAAGGTCCAGCACTCGGGTGACGTCCCTCTCATGTGCCTCCAGGAGCTCCTCATAGCTCATACTGGGGTCCCCGGACGCGATGATCACGTCGTTCACGAAAGGGTCCGCACAGTCACGCACCGGCTCAAGCAGGTTCTCCAGCATCCGCTGAAAAGCCGCATTGCCGTTAGTAACGCCCATGGGCATCACCTTCCACTGGAGAGGTCCAAGTGGGGTGCTCATGGCTGTGCAGGCACGGGACTCCTCGGCGAGGGGCATCTGATGATAACCATGTTTCAGGTCAATCACCGTGAAGATCCTCCGCCGGTGTTGTTTTTGCAGCATGTCCTCAATGAGGGGCAGTGTATAGCTGTCATGCTGCGTTTGGGCGTTTAGGCCGCGGTAGTCGACCACGAGCCGCCACTCACCGGCCACCTTCTTGGGGACGACGAAGCACGGAGAGGCCCACTCGGAGTGGCACGGCTCAAGCCAGCCTCTCTCGATGAAGTCACGGAGGATCTTCTCCATGGCCTCCTTCCTCTCGCCCCTCAGGGCGAACTCCCGGTGCCGATACACACGGGGGTCCTGCTTCAGTCGTATCTTGGCCTCGCCATACGGTCCACGGAACGGTGGGGAAAAAACAGGTTTTCCGCTGAAGAAGGAATCACCATACTTCTGCTTCAGCCTGGCCCTCAATGCCTGGATCTTGGGGCAATCATTGGACTCCGCCTTGGCTTTTCCGGGCACCTGGACCACTGAGCTTACTTGAGGGGTAGCGACCCCACTCGGCTTCGGCTCAGGTGGTCTTCCCAGGTGGCCCAAAGGGCCATCTCTGGTCTTGCCTCGGAACAAGTCACCATAGGTGGGTGGGTTACCGCCGATTGGCTCGTCCTGGCTGGACATGTGGTCCAGCACCCTCTTTACGAAAGTATTCCCATCATAGGAACCAGAGACAATCGAGTCCACTTGCCACCAGGCTTTGTCCTGGCCTTTGCCCTCACGCTGGCTTCCCCAGTTGTGAAAGGGCTGATCCATATACCCCTGAACCAGATCCAACTCCTCTTCCGTGAGGGGGTCCTCCGATTCTCCGATGTCAACAGGGGAAACCGCAAAGCATTGCCGCCATGGCTCCGCTATGATGCGGTTGACACACACGAAGTCCGTGGTGTCGGCCTGTTCAAGGCCCCCATCCACATAGTGGAATTCCGCTGGCCATCTCTGGGGTGGCATCGGCTGTCCCTTAGCGTCCTGATAGACACTCTCTCCAGCCGGTAGGACTACCTTGTTTAAGGTCATGTTGGTCAATGAGACCACCCAATGTCGGGTGCTTTCCTCCTCGGTGCATCCCATAGGAACAACCAGCACTGCCTTGGAGCGGTCCATGCGAATCTTCGCTACCGCCCTTGGAATGTCCCATCGGGGACAATGGATCCACATCAAACCCTGATGCGGACCCCAGTGCTTCTTCCACGCGGAGTCCTGGGCGCTCCAGTACTTCTCACAAACCCGAAGATGGGCGGAGGTTCCTGAAGAGAACGCATCCAGGGCCAGATCCGAAGCTCCCAGGTCCGCAACCACTCGGTTCGCCACTTCCAGCATTACGCCGTACTCCTGGTTTGCTGGCCCAGTTGGCTCAGTGCCCAGCGCGGCTCCTTCGAGCTGATTGCGTTCCGGGTGGATCCATTGGCACTCCACATGGTGCTCAGGTGACGAAAGCCACGAGAGCTGGTCATCCTGGTACAGGGTATTGGAGGCCTGGGCCGGGAGAACGCCGGAGTCCGTCTCCATCATGAAGTCGTCCCCAACGATCATGTCCCAGTCCATCTCGGCCTCGTAGAAGCGACCTTGCAGGAGGTTTTCCTTGCCGAGGTCCGGGCGGCTCAGCTCACGGTGGTTCATGAACTGCAGCCCAATGGCCGCTTTCTTCGTGCCTCCCACCATGTACTGGCCGCTCGCCACCTTCAGCCTGACAGGTTTCCGACTGTCGGTCAAACACTGTGGCGGAAGTAGGCCAGCCTTGACCAAGCTGACCTGAGCTCCCGTGTCGACCAACACGTCGAAGACCTTCTCCACTTCCCCGCATAAGGCACGGACCTTAAGGTGCAACTGCCGCTCACGCCCCACTCGGCGCACGGCGTGCAAGCCCAGGATCTCCGGCCGTTCCAGAACCTCAACAAGCGACTGGTGCAGGTCGTGGACAATGGGCTCAGGCTGCCCATCTGCAGCATCCAGCTGCGGTCCGGGTGATCCTCTGATACTCTCGGAAAGATCTTGAAGCACATCAAATACATTCTTGGTCGCGAAGGATGGACGGGTGCAAGGGTTTGTGCCTTCACTTACCCTCAGCCCGCCACTGCGACTGTATTTCGCTTTGGGTGCCGGACCGGGCCTTCCGCCCGCGGCACTCCCTTTGTGCTTATCGATTCCCGACTGGTATGGTGTGGCGCTTCCCACGACACCATCCTGCGACCGCCCTAGCTGGGGCCCTTGGCTGCAGGGGCTCCGCTAAGGGGCGTCGGTTATGGTAGTAGAGGTACTCTCCTCCACATCAACCTCGTTGACACCCTTCTTCTTTCCCCTTTTCCTACCCTTCTTGTCCTTGTCCTTGTCGTTCTCCTTGTTCTTGTCGTCCGACCTGGGGACCCAGTTCCTCTTGATCTCCTGGATCTCCTTTGCCAACTCGGTCCCCACCGACATCAGCTTGGAGAGCTCGTCCTTGTCGACCTCCACTTTGGCCTCCCGGATACCCGCAGGTGCACGCTTCTTCGACCCGTGCGCCTTCTTGTAGGCCTCCCTGTCGGCCTGGTGGATGGGGCATGTCCGGTGGTCATGGTGGAAGCCTTGCTTCCTCCCATAACACACGAAACAGCCCTGAGGGTGAGCTCGTATGAACTCCCCAAAGGACAGCGGAGGGTTGCCAATGCGGCGGGGGTCCTTCTTCTCCTTCTTCTTCCAACCTTGTTGCAGGGGCTTCCAGCTTCCCGCGTTGCTCCCCGCGTCCAGGTTGTTGGCCAGGAAGGCACAAACGGCCATCTCGGCGGGCTCATTGTCGTCGTCATCGTGGACGAGAGCTTCATCGCCATCGGCTCCCGCTGGGTCCATGGCAGCTTCCCCGCCAGGCCCCTCGCCAACGTAGTTGACGTCACAGTCGCCGGGCCTCAACCCGCGGGTGTGGTGGAGGTTCCGGTACTCCTTGAGCACCTCCTCTCCAACCCACTCCAGGATCTCGTCGCAGCTCATCCGCGCCGGGATGGCCTGCAGACAGATGGTCTGGCCGCTCACGTCACACTCGTCAAGACACCACATCGCGGTCTTCTCGCGATCGCCCGACACGGTGATGAGGAGAGCGTTCCGCAGGGAGTGCCGTTTGACATCCCGGGCCACGTTCTTCCTTGTCCAAGCCACCACGTTCGTGTGATACTCGTTGGGGAGCATCATCTTGACCGTGTGGTTGGACTTGGCCCTCTTGGCTTCCTCCTTGGCGACTCTCTTGATCCATGCTTCCGGCAGCATGGAGAGCAGGCGGGCCTGCTCGTCACCCTCGTTCCAATCCTCCACGTTGCGGCGGAAGAGGGTGTATTGCCCTCGGAAGTCTCGCCAATCCCGTAGGCGGATGTCCCGACCATCATGCTGAAGCTTGATGGACTTCCACCGCTTGGCAGCCACCTGCGGAGCGTCCACCCGCTCCTGCTCGTTGAGCCACTTCTTGGCTTCCTTGAGGGTCTTGATTTTCCCCTCCTTGGTCGCCACGAAGTATAGCTCTTGGAGCACTTCCGGCAGGCGGTACCTGAAACGTTTGAAGACATATCTCTCCGCATCTGCGGGATCCATGTCTTCAGTGACGGTCACCCCCCAATCGTCCAGCTTCTCCAAGAAGCGGTCGAGGTTGAGGGGGTTGCCGTCGTACATGGGGGGCTTGATGTCCTTCAGGTCTTCCCACACGGCGGCATCCGCGGCCTTAGAGACCATGAACGCCGGCCGCGAGGTCGACCGAGGTTCCCATCGGCGTCCCCCACGGACTCCCACGGCCGCCACTTCCATCTCCTCCACGGTATCCGTGTGGCTACGCCGTGGTTCCTCCATGTACGCTGAACCCAGATGTTCACGCCGTACTCCTTCCATGTATGCCTCCTCATCACGGCGCCGGCGGCTGCGTTCAGCGGCCTCCCGTCGTACACCACGTGGCGGGGTAATGCCGAACTCCTCCAGGTCTTCCTCTCCCATGCCGACATCCCACTCCACGTCCCCTCCAGGGACCTCATCCCTGAGTCCACCATAACGTCCGCCAGCCATTGAGATTGGCTCCGGGGCTGGTGCAGGGCGTCGGGGGCGTACCGGTGTCCGCGGTGGAGCACGGCGGTTGTGGTACTCCGCCCTGAGCCACTCATCACGCCACTCCTCACTGCCGCTGCCGGGCGGCACACGCTCGTTGCGGCGGCCCGCACTGTGCTGAGAGGGGGCGCTGAGAGAGGGGGCACTGGCACTGGGGCGACTCCTGGGGGCTCCGCCGGTGGCGTCGGGTCTGCCTGGACCTGGTCCGGGTCCCCAGCTGTCGTCCGACGAGCCAGACTCCAGGGATGGGTGGATGCTGCCGACGCTCCCACGGCCTTCCAGCACGTCCAACCTCTGCTGCAGGCCATTGATGACCTTGTTCAGCAGCCTGGTTTCGCCCCTGGCGATGTCCAGCTCCCTCTGGGCGGCGGTGGCAACCTTGGCGATTTTGACCATCTCCGTCTTGGCGATGTCCAGCTCCTTCTGCGCGCCCGCGGCGACCCTGGCGATGCGGATCATTTTGCCCTTGCCCGTGTCTACCTCGCCCTCGAGGGACTGGACCCTCCTGCGGAGGTGGACAATCCACCGCCAGGTGGCATCCGGGTCACCGTTCCCTGGTGGGTTGTCGAGGTCCCCAGGGGGTCCTCCAGGAGGGCCTCCGCCAGGCCTGCCCCATCCAGGGGGTCCTCCCCCGCACGGAGGTCCGCCTCCAGGGGGTCCACTTGGTGGGCGTCCTCCAGGGGGTCCGGATGGTCCTCCGCCAGGGGGTGCCGGTGGGCCTCCCCCTGGTCGCCTCGGTGGGTCCGAGGATGGGGGCTTCTTCGTGATGTCGAAGTCCATGTCATCATCCTCGTCCATGTCGCCCCACCTGGGCGTCTCGGTCCCGCACGCGGAAGACTCCGAGCTCCGGTAGGGGGGAGGGATATCCTCACTCTCACCCTCCGGCTCCATGGGGACCCCTCCGCCTCCTCTGCCAGCCACTCCTCGGCGATGTCGGCGGCCTCGTTCATCCCCGTCGCTGGCGGTGAAGAAGGGGTCCGAGTCGTGGGGGTGTCCGCCCGCTGGCCTCCGTGACCTGTCGGGGGTCTTCTGCTTACCCTTCCTCCGTCGGTAGGCGGTGGGGCCACTGCTCCCACTGCTGCCCGTGTCGACCTCCTCCGGATCCAGCGCCATCTTGGAGGAGGCGTCCCCTTCGAAGAGCCTTCGAAGGGTCTCCACTGGGGATCCTCCCGGGGGAGTATCGCGGCGGAGCTTGGCCTCCGCCTCGTCCATTGCGGCGGCCGTGGCTGCGGCAGCTCGCCCTTCGGCCTCCTCCCGGGCACGAGCCGCCTCGGCTTCCCGGGCCTGCTGCAACTGAGCCTTCTCCGCTTCCTACGCCGCCAGCTCTGCCTCCGTCTGGGCTCTCTCCTCAGCGACCTTCCGTCGCGCGGCCTCGATGGCGTCCTTCCTGGCGGCGTCCGCCTGGGCCTTGGCCGTTGCTTCGGCATGGGTGCTTTCCTCCGCCTCCTTCTTTGCCCTCTCTTGGGCAAGCGCCTCTTCCAGCGCCTTCACCTCGGCCTCCTTGCAGGCAATGGCCTCCTGGGTCAGGCGGGCTTCCTCGGCGGCTGCCGCCACCTCACCCTTGACCCGGGCAGTCGCTGCCTCTTGGGCGGCTGCGGCCGTGAGCCCGGCCGCAATGGCTGCCACGGTCGAGGCGTGGAAGGCCATGCCTCTGCCCCAGTCGGTGGCCTCCTCATGGGCGATGCCGACGGCGCCCTCCACGTCAGCATTCTGCTGCGTGGCCCGTTGCCGGGCAACCCGAAGGTTGCAGGGCACCCCACAGGCGCGCTCGCAGGCGCGCGCCACGTCCCTTTGGCCGGGAGCGACGCTGCTGCTGGAGCTGGTCTGGTCGGCCGGCATCCTCCCGCGGTGGGCCAACTCCACGTCGCTGCTGGGGCCTGACTTCCTCAGGTGCAGCTGATGGGGCTTGGCCCTGGCCTGCTTGGCGACTTCGAGGAAGTCGCCAAGGGTGGTGTGGCCGGGGTGGTGACCGCCACTGGCCCGTTGGGGGCTGGGGGCTGGGGTTCTGCCCTTGGCGCCTTGGACGGCTTCGGCAGCCAGGGACTCCTGGTACTCCCGTCACTTCCTGTCCCGCCTCCTGTCCCCGGCGGACCGCTTCTCCTTACCAGGAGACGCGCTGCTGCTGCTGCTGCCCTGCAGCGTGCGCTCGGTCCCCGGCTCCGGGAACATCCTTTGGATCATGTCCCACATGGAGACATTGATCGTGGCGCCCGACGGGTACTCGTTGGGCTTCTCGTCCTCCTCAATCCCGTCAGGGCGGAGCCCTTCGCCGGGCCTGTCTGGCCGGGTCCAGACCCTCCAGCGCTTGTTTTGAGATTGGTGTAACCTCCATCTTAGTTTGAGATTTCCGAAATTACAGAGTTTTGGGCTAACGACTCCGGATCCCACGGAATACACAATCAGCAATGGCACATACAAGATTGAGTCCAAATCATCATTAAAAATGCAGGACCCTGCAGTGTAGTACAGAAAACTCACAACATTATGCACAGTTAGTTCTGTCCTACTTTGCAGCGTCTTTTGCAAGTCACAGAGCGTTCAATCTTATAAATAAAGCGTGATCTGAGTTTAATTATAAACAATCAACAACGTGCAAATGATCATCCATAATGTGCGCGCGATCTCTGCTGTGCGCGCACTCTCTGACTCACGTTGGGGTGTGTATCACTGTTTCATTACACTCCCCTCACAAGACATCTGTACACCTGCGAAGCAAGCAACACATGTCTGACAGAAGCAAATAAAAAATTGAAACATGACTGTGGACATGCATATATAAACCACTGACCAACCATAATCATCCCTGTACGCTGGACCCTGATGCTGATGATCTCTGGCCTGTGAATTCTGGTGAATCCTGGTCTCTGGATTTCGATCAGCTCTGTTCTCTGGACTCCGACCATCTCTGTTCTCTGGATCACTCCACGTCTGCACAAGAAAGAAAGCAACAACAAACATGTCACCGCACCACTGTGACTACAAAGTTGGACACAGCATAATGTATGCCTGACTCAATGCCTTTAGTTGGGGGGGGCATAAATCGAATCCTTGATCGTTCAACACCGATGATTGTTTTATCTCAAAATCACACACAAATAGAGTAACGACGTCCGTAAGAAACCACCAAAGCATCGGCGAAGGGGAATGTAATCCTATTACTTGTCACGGGGCCACTCAGGCCAGTACCTCTTATGCCTAGGGCAGAGGGGGCTTGATGTCTGGTAAACACATGCTGCATCCTCAGAGGGCGCACTGTCTGCAACATTTGGGCCGGGGACCAGGGGGTTGCGTTGCGCTCTCTGACCAAAAATAACTGGCGCCTGGTGCTGGAAGAAGGGAATCAGCTACAAACCAGCTCCAACTGCCAGGGGAAGCTAAATCTCACAGGGGGCGTCGGTTACGTACTATACGGTGTAGGCGAATTCACCGATGACCTGCAGAGTGAACCTGAAAACTGGCTGATACTGCTATATACAAGGTCAACATGATTCGTGTCAACACACAGAAGACATGCAATACATTCAATGAAATTTGGCAGTTCTGAACTCCCACTTCCCAAGGAAGGGCCCACGTGCCAAAGGTGGGATAAAAAATAGAAACAACTGATTAACAGTTCATACACAATAATACATGAGAGGGGAAGGAAAAGACTGTTGTCCTGTGACAGAACCTCAGAAAAAAAGGGGGGGGGGGCTGACGACGTTGCAAGGGCCATGGCGTAGACACCAGTGAGACAGCGTGCCATTCGCCAAGCCAATGCAAAACTGTCATCACCACGTCCTGCAGTCAGACATACCAGTCTGAAGTATTGAAAGAAAAGGATGTGTAACCCACTTCTGAATTCTGTAAGGACTTCCTGAACTCTGTAAGACCTGTACAGAAAGGGGAGAGCAATCAGAGCATCAGAGGCGGTAATATACACGACATAAGGAGGAAACACACCGGTGATCACGCATATGCACCTGTCCCCGAAAATCTGTGCGCCATTGTAAAAATTTTGGATGTACTGATGACAACACTTGTCGTATGTCCTGTAACCCCAATTCAATCTGGTGTTTGATGTTGTAGCGCAGCCATTCCTCATTTACGTCATGCATGAATTCAGATGCCTCTCTCCACTCAGGTTTGTCGTACCCCTTGTATTTTACAAACCATTTAACAATGTCGGGGCGGCGTGCCTTGTCCTTACCTCTGTTTTTCTGAACTGCATGTTTCAAAATTTTTTCGATGATGAATTTCTCATCATCCACCAACTCCTCCTTGTTGGTGTAAAAGTGTAGGGGTGGAGCTCCGTGTGTCAAGGGGGGGTTGTATGGTTTGAGCTGCAATGACTCAACCTGTTGTTCACCATACGGACCAGCAATTCTATACCTACCTGCACTTAGCCTCTCCAAAATTGCAGCAGGACCAACCGGAAGACAGTCCAATTTACTCTCCCCGGGTTTACGAATGGTTTTCAACCAAACACGTTCACCAGGTTCAAAGTTGAGAGGCGGGTGTTCCGTCAGGTATTTGGCACTGAATTCATCATGTATTTTTGTGAGCTTGGCACTCACATATTCTCTTTCCCTACGCACACGTTGAAAAAATTGGTACGCATCCTCTGACCCGTAATCAGGTGCCATTGGGGGGTGATCCCCTAACCCAATGGGATCCCTACCGAAAACAAGTCTGTGTGGACTGAAGCCTGATACAGCCGCAGGCATATGGTTAGCACACCAAAGTGCCAGAGGCAATAAATCAGTCCACTTACGATTTCTGCCTGCCTGCTGTAACAACTTGCGTAAGCTGTCAACAACTACCCGTACTGCCCGCTCAGCCCTACCATTACTCTTCTTACGATACACAGGGGATCTATACTCCTCAATTCCTGAGAGCTGACAGAATGTGGAGAAAAAATCTGCATGCATAATTTTATCCACGTCGCTAAAAATTTCCTTCGGCAGCCCGAAGAAAGTAACAAAACGCGTCAGAAACAAAGAAGCCAGCTCAGATGAGGTAATGGTGGTGCTGCATGGCAGTGCCATTACATATCCTGTTAAACGACAGACAATTACAAAAACTGAGTCATATACAACCGCTCCCTGTTTCACTTCATCCAATTTACAAAAATCTGCTGAGATAGAACTAAACGAATACTCAGGTATTGGATATGAATGCATAGTGTCAGGTTGCAGACCCTTGCGACCCTTGACAGCCTGACAGACCTGACAATGTCCTAACTGCAGCGCAATGTGTTCTTTCAGCTTGGTGTATGAAAATTTTCGTCGCTGTCCTTTATTAAGCTCCTGAAAAATGTATTTTCTGTCAATGAGCTGGTGTGTTTTGTGAATGCCTGGATGGGCATATGTATGTGTCGCCACTATGACTTTGTCCAACAGAGACAAAGGAACACAAATACGCCCTGCCAATCGAACACGACCCATATGTAATCTGTACTGACCACTGAAACCATCTGTCTGTAATGTTGTCCAATGTGGACCCAGCACTGGGTCAGCAGCATATTCTGGATCCCAATCACTATACAACACAGCGGTATCAGGGGGGAGTTTGATTGTATTTAGTGTGTGTATGTGTAAATCTTCCACGCTGTCAATGGGCAGCTCGTGCCCGTCATCCACTGAGACACATGAAACTGTAGAAGGTTCTGTGTGACGTAACTCACGCTTGACTACTCGAGAAGGCCTGCTCTGTTGAAAAACTGCAGGGTTGCAGTATAAGTGAAATCCGTCAATATCAGCAAAAGCTGATGCATGCACAAGGGAGGGGTGATCAGAAATGTGACGAATTTCTGCAACCGCACGGGCCTCAAGAGGAAGCTCACGTGCCTCAGTTTGATGAGGTATGTGGACTGCAACACACGCAGTGCAATCAGGAACCATACAGGCACGTACAGTACGATACTCTCCAAAGTCATTTGGGTGCCGTTCACGCAACTTACGTTGTGTGTATTCACGTGCACGCTGTTCACACTGGTTCCAACCCTCAAGGTCATTTTCACTGCCGTGAAAAGATACATCCTGAGATAACCCTGCCGGGTATGCCCAGCGTGATAACGCATCAGGGGCTTCATTTTCAGCTCCCCTATGATACAGTATTACAAGATTGAAACGACTTAAAAACTCGTGCCATCGGCCACGACGACCCAAAGGCCCAGACACAGTACACAAATCCTCCTTATACCACTGTACAATACTACTATGATCTGTACGTACCAATACTTCCTGATTTTCTATCCATGACTGAAACTTTAACAAACTACATACAACAGCATACGTCTCTCTTTCCCTCACTGTCCATCCCACCTGTCCTATACCTTTATCTTTATGCTTACCTGCTGTTTTACTGCCCTGCAGTTTTCTACAAAAAAAAGCGACAGGATGCCAATTCCCGTCGTCCTGTTCCTGTTCTAACACTCCCCCTACAGCGAAATCTGATGCATCAGTGGACAGCCGCCACCGTGCACCAGGACGCGGTAGATACAACTCAACTTTCTCAATCAGAGAATCTTTGACTTGCTGAAATCCCCACTCCATTTCAGGATTTCACTTGATCTCTGATTGTTTGGGGGTAAGCTTAACACGTTTGCGTGCCTTAGAGGGCAACCCATTACCATCTACTGCCGGCCCCCCTTGTACATCCTCAAACTGATACATACCTTTTAGGGCCTCCATCAAGGGGGCAGCATACTTGGCACGGTTACGTATATACATACTATACCAATTTGCCAAACCCAGGAACCCTTTCAGGGCCTTGGCATTGGTAATGTGTTGGATTTCCCAATCCCGAAGGGCCTGTGTTTTACGCGGGTTAGGGAAGCGTTTACCGTTACAAAGTACATGCCCTACATACTGTACTGGACGACGCAACAAAAAACACTTTTCAGGCTTGACCGTGAGGTCAGCAGATGCAAATGCATGAAACAGCTCACACATACAAAGAGAATGATAATACAACTTATCCTGATCTGAAGGGTGGGAAGGAATGATATATGAAAAGGGGGTGACCATATCAGAATTTGCTGTGCCATCAGGCAAAATTGGCGGCGGTGAAAAACAGGGGTTCAAAAATGTATCAGCTGGTTTGTCTGCATAAGCATGGCTGTCAAAAATCTTGCCAGGGCCATGATCAGAAGGTGCATAGTTGCGCGGCACTCCTGTAACCACCGAGACATCATCAATATACGGCCCACTAGTAGGGCAGTTACGTACAACCCACGCAACCAGTCGCTGAAAAACCTGCGGGCCCACCTTAACCCCCATGAACAGCACCTTCCATTCATACACGCCGAAGGGCGTGATGAATGAAACGACTGGATTCCTCCAGGTGCATCTGGTGGAATCCGTCTTCCAAGTCCACCAACGAAAAAACACTGTTACCCTCTTGGCGGGCGAGCTGGTCTTCAATTACCGGTAAAGGAAAATTTAACCCTTTAAGCTGGGTATTTAAATACCGATAATCGATGACCAGTCGCCATTTGCCATTGGGTTTGGGGACTAAAAAAGCCCGCGATACCCACTCTGTACTACCTCGACACTTACGTATGAAACCCTGTTCCTCAAAACCCTTAATTTTATCGTACAGAACCTGTTCACGCACACCTACTGTACGTATGGCTTTACAACTAAAAGGAACTGCATTGGGTATCAACTCAAGCTTTAACTCAGCATGAGGACCCCTTTTGTCATTGTCAACCTGCGTGAAAGTTTTTCTGGTAAAGACCTGCTCCTTAAATTCACTGATTAGTGCTTCACGCAGATGCTGACAGTCCTCATACTCCATATCTGCCTGTACTACACTAAAAATACTAGTACCAGGATCATCACTCACTACCTGAATACCATGCTCAGTGTTACTATCAGACATATACTCATCAGTAAGAGCATTGTCTTCAGCATCGTCACTCTCTGATATGACGTCACTGGCTGAGTCCTGTAATCCCTGAAAATCAACCCAGTACAGCTTATCAGCCTCAGACAAGGATTGAACCGATCTTTTCGCTAGTCGTCGACGACCAAAACGCCTTCGCTGACGACTTAACCCACCATCAGACAACACAAACTGTGGAGAGGGAGCACTCACAGGCTCATTTGTAGGCTCATTTTCAGCTCGCGGCTGGCTGTCTGGCAATCCATGAAACTGCGAGTCGACAGATGGCGCACTCCAACCATTGCAAACAGCCTCAGGCCTGATGGCAGGCTGTGAAGGTCCAGGCCGTTGAGCCCGATCATGGCCAAAGGATTCAAAGAAAACAACCCGATATGGAACGGTACAGTTTTTTACCTTGCCATGTGAGGTTACAAACAATGGGTGGCCAGTTGGGATTTCGACCCAATCCACAGCAACCTCACCAACGAGCCACCACCATGAGGCTTCTTTAACTACAGGGATGATGGCAACTCCACGACAGGCTTCCATGACCATTTTGACTGCAACACGGGACCATAGGTGTTCAGGAGGGTGCAGCCACATGGTTTCACCATTCCATGGTTTCGATAGTGACTGCTGTGGATCAGTCCATGTCTGTGGACAGGCCTGAAAATTAGGGCAGCTGAAAGCGTCGACTGTGACAGACATACCAGCATCCGTCATCCACGCTCAGACACGATCAATGACATCTGATCGAACTCGAACATGTCCTGGTTTGATTCGTTTGACGTGACGACGAAGCATAGTATTCAAAGCAGGAGTTATGAATTTATTCGCAGGGGGCTGGGGTGTGGTTGCCGTTGGAAAAGGGTCAGACCCTTGAAGTGACGTGAGATTCAACTCAGTCAGACCTCGAAAAATTCTGTTATCCTGTCGTAACTGAGAATCATAGTAAGACAGAATTTTAGTATCACGATAATCAATGCAACGAGCATACCCCCAGCCAGCCATAAAACAATCTGGGGCCCATGCCTCATGGCGATGGCCCCACTGATCAGCATACAAACAGCCAATCTGTGATGCTTCCCTGGTCCCCCCTGCACTTAAAAATTCCTGGCTAACTTGACAGAGAATTGAGTCTGTAGCTTCAGTACAAGACGAACCAAAAGTTGGATAAACGGGAGAAAGTATACTCCTGTTGCCAGAAAACAAACGGCAAGCCAACGCCGTAATACTTGAAACAAACATGACCAGGTTAAGCGAATCACTCGCACCTGCAGAAAGATCGTTACGATCACTCATTGTAATGGGAGCCTCACGCCCCACTAAACCAAGGACCTCACGTCCCATACTCAGCGAATCACTCGCCATCTGCAGAGCATCACACTCCTGTTGCAGTGAATCACTCACTGTAAAACTGCCAGAAGCCTCACGCTTCATAGCTGACCTATTGGGAACCTCACGCTCCACACTCGATGACTCTCTGACCTGGGGAGCCTCGCGCTCCACATTTCGCACAGTCTGCGAACTAACCTCAGTGGCATCACGCCTTGTAGACAGCGAATCGCTCGCCATTTTTTGCAAAATTCCAAATAGAATGAAAAGGGAAACAAAACAGTCGAATGACTGCGGATGTGTTGAATTAGTTTGGTTTGTCAGAGACGAATTTTCCTGCGGCGGTATAAATTGACTGCAGCCTGTACTGCCAAAACCACCTGTCCCGCGCTCAGTGGTCGACAGCTCCTTGGCTTCTACCACAGATGGCGTTGAATGCTCCTCAAGTATTAATTGAGCAATTTTGTCACCTTTCTGAATCGTGAAAGGCTGGTCACCTGAATTCTCAAGTAACACCGTTACATCACCACGGTATCCCCGATCTATGACGCCGCCCGCAACATGTACCCTTTGGGCAGCAAAACTGCTGCGTGAGGCGATGCGACCATAATGACCAATTGGGATTGCCATGGAGATGTGCAGTGGGATTTTTACACCAGACTCAGCCGGAATTAAAACTGAGACAGGGGAAAATAGATCGTACCCGGCGGGATCACCGGTTGCTTGCTTGGGTAATATCACGTCGTCCTGAAGTCGTTTGACTTGGAGTGATGACCCATTCTGCAAAAGGAAAACCTGATCATATTCCCTGGAGCATATCTTCTCAAACCAAATGCGTTCTAAATGATTTATGCATACAACATGTCCATAATGCGCACATGCAGATAATGCCTGAGGTGGTGATGTTGGATTACACTCAGGACACCACCAATCTGCGACCAGCGGTTCTGAGAGGCTTACAGATTTTTGTTCAAGGACAGGCTGTCCATGTCCAGATTGCTTCAAAATGCTGACCAAAACACGCTGATGTACACAGGGACATGCTGTCTGGTCTCCATGACACTTAGGACATAACCCTTGATACCTTGATGGATATTTCACCATTTTCAGCTCCTCCATGGGGACCAGAAACCTTTGATTGGGCAGAAAAGCAAGGCGGTACTGCTGGAAAAAAGAAAACCCCAGCAGAATTTTGTCCCCTACATTTGCGAGGTGAATGAACACATTTAGGCACTGGAAGATAACCACTCCGCGCTTCCCTGTCACAGGTAATGACATATTGACAATGACGCCCTTGTCTCCTCCTGTAATCTGCGATTTCCCCGCCCCCAACAAACGTAACGGGCGTGGGGCGTCCACCCAGCTAGCTTTGGGAAAACATTTTGACGGCCCCACTGCCAGAACCTGACACCCTATGTCTGCCAGTGTCAGTACTTCAGTCTCAGGCAAAAGTAATTGATCCTGGAAGGAAATTCGAACATGAAATAAAAGTTCACTCTTACCCGAATGATATTTATTGGGGGGTTTGGTGGGAGATCGAGTAACAGAGGGCATTGCCTCAAAGTCCAGTGACCTGATCTCAACTCCCTGGTTCTGCGAATAGAAAAGGGGAGGTAACTGCAGCCACCGAACATGCTTGTCTGGCCTGGCACTCCGGGCGTATGGCTGCCTGCCTATACCCTAAGGTACAGATTGCTTGGGCTGAGAATCCTCAGATAGTACTGTCTGTGGTGGGGTTTCACTGATGGCACTGGCACTCTCATCCTGAACACTACGCGCCCGGGCATTCTCACGCGCGTACCGGCTCGGTGTCGGACATTGAGCCGCCATATGCCCCCGACCCCCACAGCGAAAACAGACAGCTGTAGCACCAGGACCCTTGGTATCTGCTGTGGTCTTGCGGTAATGGCGGTCACGCCCACGCTCATCGTCCGATGACCGCTTTCCATCGCGATCCCCCGTTCTCGTGTTCGCTGAACCACGGTCCGTTCCATTTCCACTGGACCTGCGTTCATGGTCTGTTCTTTTCCCATCAGATCTGTGTTCGCGGAAGGATCGACGGTCATTTCGATCCGTCCCTGATCCACTCTCCTTATCACTATCACGACCTTTACTGTACTGTCTCTTGTCTTTTTTTTGAGGCATGGCGGTCCCGCGCCCAAAGCATTGCACCAAAGCGGCCTAACCATGGGCAAAATGAGCGTTCATGGTGAGCCGAAGTTCTCCGAAGGACAGCCGCGGGTATTTACAAACCAAGTCAGGGTGAAAACACTGCATGAACTGCACCATGGGCCTGAAAAGGTTAAAATACTAGTGGAGGCCATTTCGGTGAAAGATGCAAAGGGATATATAGCCTATACCAAGGCAAAAAAGAAAAAACAAAAAAAAAACAAAAACAAAAAGATGATATAATGGAAAAATGGACCAGTGGATTGAGCGAAGAGAAGCGAGCAAGTGCAGGGGCAAAATGTAAAACAGACTGGAACACTCTGGCTTGCCTGGAATCAGTCTGTGGCCCTGTAGCTGATCTGAGAATTACTAAAGTACAAAGCCCTTTCATTCTGCTCAAGTCTTGCGCTCTTGCCGTAGTGGTCCTGAAAAAAAATAGAAAAGAAAAATTCCAATTGATGGTTCAAACAAAAAAGACTCAATGGATCGGTAAGGTTTCCTGGTGCGCAGAGCTGTGCATACAGTGGTGCGGTGTGGTGCAGTGTGGTGACGGTGCTGTGTCCTGCCGTGTAGGTGGGTGACGGGTGAAGGCTGATGTGTCAGATGGCTGTTGGTTGCTGGCTGCGTTAGTGGGTGATGGTGGCTGCTGTATACTGGCCGATTGCTCATGGCTGCTGGGTGCTGGATGTTGACTGCTGCTGCTGTGTGTCGTTGGCTGAGGACTGCTGGCTGCTGGTCGCTGGCTGCTGGTTGCTGGATGTTTGCTGCTGGATGGTAGCTGGGTGCTACTTGCTTGCTGATACAGGTCGAGTGTCGGAAGAGGGGAGCAGGTAGCCGGGGGGGGGGGGGGGGGATAATGTCTGGGGTGTCTGGGGAGAGTGGTTGGGGGGGGGGGTGTTTGCTGGCTGTTGTCGCTGGAAGTGTCCTACTGTGGATGGGAGGCGGTGGGTGGTTGATGTGCTGGATGTTGGCTGATGGCCGCTGGTTACTGGTTGTTGGTCGCTGGCTGCTGGCTGCTGACTGTTGCTGCTGCTGGTTGTTTGCTGTTTGTTTCTGGCTGTTGGCTGCTGGCTGTTGGTTGCTGATTGTTTGCTGTTTGCTGACAAGACGGGAGTGCCGTTGGTGAAGCGAGTGTATGCGTTGGGGTTGAAGGATGGGATTGGAGGTTAAGTGTCATTTGGAGGAGGTATGCGGTTGGTGATGTGAGGATGTAGTGGTTGAGGCGGAAAGTGCTGAAGTGTATGGCTGAAGTTTTGGTGGGGGGCTTCGGTTTTGTGGTAGGGCGTTTAGAGTGAGGTCGTTTGTTGGTTGGTTCTTTGTTGGTAGGGGATGGAAAGCGTAGTGGGTGGGGAGCGGTGGATGATGTGCTGTAAATGGAAAAAGATTCGTTCCAGGGGTTGGAGGTGGACGTCGGAGATAACTGATGAAGGTTAGAGATGGGGTTGTCGATGAGCCATTGTTTGGTTTCCTTGAGGAGGGTGGTGAGAGGTTTTTGTCGATGTTTTAGGGCTTGACGAAGAGATTTGATGTTGGAGTAGTAGGTTGTGTTCGGTGGGGGTGTGCGTAATTGATTGCTGAGTGTGTTGGGTATGAGGGTTCGAATGAAGTTGCGGCGGTCGCCTTTGGAAGCGGTGGCCCACCAAGTGATGATGGTGTTGTGGAAGTGCCCATTCCAAGTGTTGAAGAATTTTTTCCGTATTGCGTTAGTAGTGTGGCATTCGGTGATGAAGGTGATGGGGTCTAAGGGGTGGTGGTGATTACAAAGAGGGCAGAGGTAGGCGTTGAGGATGAAGTGGGGTTGGTAGCCCTTGCAAGAGAAGAGGCCATTCACCCACTTAAAGGTGAAAGTGGAGAACCACGAGGATTTGAGAAAGAAGTGATTACTAAGGGAGAGGTGAATGTCGTTGTGTTGATGGGTTGGGAGTTGATGTTTCGTGAGTTTAGAGGTTATTTTGCCGGGAAGTGGAGTTTGGTTAATGGCCAGTTGTGTGGAAGTTGTGGGGGAGAGAAGGTAATCGAAGTGGGTGGTGCTCCATTTGGAGACACTGTCCGCCGCGTCATTGCCGGGGAAATCGGCATGTCCTTTGATCCAAGTGAAAAGGATGGCGATGTGTTTTAAATGTTGGAGAAGATGCCATATGAGGTTGTACCAAAGAGCAAAGGCGTTGTTGCTAGTGGTGAAGGGGGGAGAGTGAAAGTGAAGGAGGGTATTTAGGGTGAGGCATGTGCTCAAGTTGTCGATGGCGAAGATGATCGGCTGGGGGAGGGTGGTGAGTTGAGGGTAGAGGAGGGAGATGATGATGGCGTAGATTTCTGCTGGGTATGACCCTTTGAGGGGAGAGGGGGAGGTAATGATAGTGTGGTCGTTGGGTTGGAGGGAGATAATTGCGGCTGATCCAGAGGGATTGGAAGAGTTGGGGTCGTCCGATCCGTCGGTATAGATGATAGAGTAGGTGGTGTTGGATTGGAGAGCGTTGAGTAAGTCGTGACAGCCCCAATAATCCAGATGTGAAAAGTTGGGAAGGGGAATATTCTGGTTGGATTTGAGCTGGAAATAATGTGTGGTTGATAGGGTGGTGGTATGTGAGATGGGGAAGTCTTGCAGTGTGGTTGGGCATATTGGGTGTGTGGGAGTAGTAATAAAGGATGAGGGTTCGTTGCCCTTTTGAGTGATGAAGGAGAAGTGGTGGGTGTCGTGAAGGTGGAAGATGTTGTCGGAGAATTGGACTGATGCTGTGATGTGGAGTGGAGATTGTGTTGGATGGTTGTGCCCGGGAACCAGAGATTTGAATTTTCGTTGTTGTGGTCGAGGAAGGCGACTTGGATGGCTGAGTTGAGTGGAAGTGATCGGACCTGGCAGGGGTTGTGGTGTGGAATGTTGTGTGTTTGGATGGAGAAGTGGTGGGCTGAGGTGATGAGCATGTCTTGCAGGAGGTTAGAAACTGGGCCGCGGTGGAAGAGGGTGTGTTGGATAGAACGATTGGATGTGGGGGGGCCTTCGTTTGATGTGTAACGGAGAAAGTGGTTGATGGCTTGAGTGTGGGTAACGTGTGATATTTTGGTGATGCCAAGACCAAGAGTGTGGCGAGGAGAATATTTGGTTTTGTTGGGAGTGCGGAGTGAGAGTTTGCCTTGGGATGCTATGTTGAGCCAAATGGAGTGGTCAAGTGTGTCAAGAAGTTTGTTGGGGAGGGAATTGTAGATGAGGCGGTAGGCAAGGATAGGAATAAGTTGAATATTGGAGAGTTTGATGAGTTCGGTGTGTGATAAGGATAGAGGAAGGAGGTTGGTGAAGAAGGAGTTGACGAGGTTTTTCAGGAGGAGGAACATTTGTTGATTTTGTTGAGAAGTGAAGAAGAAGACCCCTAGGTATTTGTAATATTGGTGTGGTTTGCCATGTTGATCGAAGGTGCTGAAGTGGGTAGTAGAGGAAATGCGGATGGTGAGGTGAGGGGCATTGTTGAGGGCGTGGAGTTCGGATTTGGTGGCGTTGAAGGAGAGGCCGTATTTTGGGCCTACGTTGAAGAGGAAGGAGAGTGCAGTGTGCAGGATTTTGGGGCAGGCAGTTTGTAGGGCTATGTCGTCAATAAAAGAGAACAGAGCGGAGAAGGTGTGAGAAGGGAGCAAGGAAGAGAGTTTGCGGATTATGGGGTCGATGAAGAGTTTGAAAAGAATTGGAGACATTGGGCATCCCTGGCGGAGTCCCCTGATAGTCATGGCGGCAAAAAGAGAGAAGCCATTGACGGTGGGATAGTCAGCGGGATGAGAGTATAGGTTTTGGATGAGAGAGATAATGTGTTTGGGGAAGTTGTAGTTGTGTAGGATTTGCCATAGGGCTTGGTGGGGGACGGAGTTGAAGGCCTTGTTGAGGTCGAGGTAGAGGTGGTAGATGTCGGGGTGGAGGGAGATGCTGGAGATCATGGTGAATATGTGGTCTGTGGTGCGGTGATTGGGGATGCCACCGTATTGGGAGTGGTGGAGTAGGTTATACTTGGTGGCGTAGAAGGTTAGGGCGGTAGCGGCATATGAGGCGAGTATTTTATAAATTGTTTGGAGAAGAGCTATGGGTCGGTAATTGATAGGGTTGTGGGGGTCGTGTTTCTTGTAGAGGAGGAAGATTCGAGCGGTGAGCCATTGTTTGGGAATGGGGTTGGTGATGAAGTGGGAGCATACGTGAAAGAGGAGAGACTTTATGTGTTTGGGAGCTAGGTGGAAGAGGTATAGGTTGGTGTTGTCAAAGCCAGGGGCTTTGACTGGGTTTGAGTTTGAGAGCAAGGTGTTGAAGAAGATTTCAGTGAATTCGGGGTGAGGAGCGTCCTGAGGGATGGAGGGGGAGAGCTCCATAAGGGAGTCGATAAGTTGGGGTTCTATCTGGAAGTCTGGGGGTCCTCCTAAAGCGGTGAGGCACTGGCCCATGGATTCGCAGAGGGAGTAGGGGTCGGAGGTGAGATTGTTGTTGGTATCGTATAGGGCCATGGGTGTGGTGGAGCGGGGGGTTAAGATGTTATTGAGAGACTTTTTAATTTTCCGTCCTTTAATGAGAGAGTGATGGAGACGTTTTTGGGATTGACGTTTTTTCTTTTCAGTCCATTTGTCCAGGGTGTGTTGAAGTGTCTTGGCTTGCTTGGAGGTTAAAGTGGTGGAGGGTTGGATGTTGTTGAGTTGGTGAGTGAAGGCCTTTTCGATATTGGTAGGTTTGTGGGAATGATGCTGGTTGGTGACCAACTTGTAGGAGTTGACAAGAGAGCAGAGGATGTTGTTTGTAGTGTCGATTAATTCGTCGATGGGAGAGTTTAAAATGGAGGTCATGTTATTTTGGGTCCATGTGTCCAGGGAGTGGAGGCGTTGGAGAAATTTGCTGTGTTCTTCTTTGTTGAGTTTTCTGTAGTAGATGTCTGCGTGTGGAATGTCGTAGATGTTTAGTGGGTTGGTAGGTATGTTAATGGTGGAGGTGACAGGGTAGTGATCGGAGTTATTGATGGTGGTATTGATAAAGGTATTTTGTGGATTCATAATGGAGATGAAGGAGGAAGAAGCGATAATGAGATCTATGCGAGATTGGGAGTCGGGTAGGCGCTTGTTACGGGGCCTTGTCCATTGGCGGAGATGGGGGTTTTGGGACCGAAAAAGGTCATGTAGCCGGGGGGTAGTGTCTGGGGTTGGGGGGTGTAGTTGGTCATAGAGCCAAGGCCAGGATTTTGGGTGTTTGATGTTGTCGGTGTCTAAGTGTGGTTGTAGGTGAGTGTTCATGTCTCCAATGAGGAGGTGAATTGGTTCTTTTTGCTGGAGAGTGGTGATGACGTGTGCGAGGCGTTGTTGATGTGATTGGATGTGGGTTTTATAAATATTGAAGATACGAAATGTGGGGTATCCCGGTAGGGTGATGTCTATGGTAGTGAGACAACCGTGAATGTTAGTGTGGTGGGTTTTGCGGCAAAAGGGAGCGAGGTGTTTGTGGACGATTATGGCAGTGCCGTTTGTTTTGTCAGGGGCATAGTTTTCGAAGGTGGTGAGGCCAAGGGTGTTGTCAAGGGTAATGTTGGAGGGAATTTCCTGAAGGCATAGAATGTCTGTTCCTTTGCTGAAGTGGTGGAGAACGGTGGCTTGGATGTCGTGCATGTTTTTGGCAGTGTTATGAGTTGTGATCTGTAATGTGGTTTTAGAGAGTACTGGGTGATGGTGTTTAGTGGTGTTTGGATGGTGAGGAAGAAAAATGAAGGGGGGCTTGGTGGTGTTGTTGTTGTCACCATTAGGCTCGGTGTTGGGATCGCCGGCGATTGGGTCGGGGGGGTAGTGGTGGGGTAGTGGGAGTGATAGTGATGTGATTGTGAGCGTGGGTGTGTTCGTGGTGTGAGGTCGGGTTGTTGGTGAACACGAAAGGGAATGAAATATCAATGTGGGGGACATAAACCCAAAATTCGTTAAAGTGTAAAGGTCTCCATGATGTCAAAGCGCTCGTTATCGGGAGGGGAGGCATGAGAATAAGAGAACCGTGGTATTTTGGACGCAAGTCGTGAGGCACACTAATCAAATTTCTGTTAACTTGATATAGTCTCCATGATGTCGAAGCGCTTGTGCTCGGGAGGGGAGGCATGAGAATAAAGGAACCGTGGTGTTGTGGACGCAAGTCGTGAGATACACAAATCAAAGCTCTGTTAACTTGTGATAGTCTCCATGATGTCGAAGCGCTTGTGCTCGGGAGGGGAGGCATGGGAATAAGTGAACCTTGGTGTTGTGGGCGCAATTCGTGAGGCACACAAATCAACTTTCTGTTAACTTGTGATAATCTCCATGATGTCGAAGCGCTCGTGATCGGGAGAGGAGGCATGGGAACAGGCAAGCTTGATGATGATGAAGTAATCGATGGTGTCATCGTAATCCAGGCGAGAAGTGGGGCGGTGGTGGCGGAGTGGTGATCGATGAGTGTAGAGTGAGGTGGAGTGATGATTTGTGTCGTGTGAATGTGGTGTTGGGTGCAAGGTGTTGTGTTAGTGTTTGTGCGGTGGTGATGTGCAAGTGCGAGTGAAGGAGAACCTTGTCGTTCCTTAGAGAGCTTCTTTGATTGATTCATTCTTGGAAATTGATTCGTTCTTGGAAATTGAAATGGATTGTTGTCCTGAACATGCGGGTTGAGAGGTTGGTGGGGAAAAAGAATGACGGAAGTAGCTGTGAGACAGGATGGAGGCGCGATGAGGGCAAAAAGCGAGTCGTGGCGAGTGTTGAAGAAGTTAGGAGTCGAACAAAGGAAGCGAGTGCAAAAATTAAATGACGGATGTTGTGAAACATACCGAGACTTGTAGAAACTAGAATGAGAGCAGTGAAGGGGACGATTGAATCGACACACAATAAACGCATTTACGTCGATAAGAGATTCGATTAGAGTTGGTGGAAGTGGAGAGCTCGAAGCCGATATCGCAATTAAGTGATGAGAGAAAGCATGGGTGTGGGGGAGTATGGGAAGGGAGAACCTGGTTGAAGTAGAGATTCGCGAATGGGTTCTGAGATTGACATGATAACCTTTGAGAAGGTGGAGAGAAAGATGCGTGGAGGGAAGGAGACGTGGGGTCTCACTTTCGCTTCGTGTATTTAGCATTGGGAGGTTTATTGGTGAGAAGTTGATTTTTATGACTCTTGGCACCCAAGTCAGCTCCGAGCTGTTCGATGACAGACCATTCATGGATGTGCTCTTGGTCGGTGGTGAGGCGTTTGTTGTGAATTAGATGTTGTTGTTTTTGGAGATTGATGTTCTGACCTTGAGAAAAATTGATCCCAGTGATTTCTTGACCATGTGCAATGATTGGAGAGTCGTCGTTGGTATAGGTGATCTCATAATGGAGTGATGTTCCAATTGACATGGACGAGAAATGGAGTGGAATGATTTTTTCAATTTCGCCGAAGATAGCCGCTGCTTTGGCGAGGGAAATGTGAGTGGTTGCGGCTGGTGCTTCGGCGACTACGGCCTTGGAAGAGGTGAGGATGTGCTTTTTGGGTTGAGAGTTGGCTTGCTGAATGCGGGGGTTGGGAGTGTATTTCCCATTGGGGTATAGCAATACAAGACCTGCATCCCAAAGCAATTGGTTCAACCAATGGAGTCGGCCTATTTCTGAGTTGGTGGGAGAAGGGATGCATTCGGAGTCTACGTGGAAAAGAATGGAATATTTGGTTCGGACCATCGCGAATTTCAAAAATTCATCAATTCTTGGGATGCTCGTTAGTTGGTTGAGGAGTTCAAGTGGTGGAGCGGCAGGGTGTCATCTACGAAGCGTGGCAACAAAGGTGTCGGGGTGGGTAGCAAGATCAAAGGGGAATGCAATGATTGTTGGTGATTGAGATGTGAGAGGGTGTTGTTGTTGGAGTGTGGTTGCTAGTTCCTCGACCTCTTCCGTGTGACAATCTATGTCGAAACGGAAGTACTCGTGGTCTTGGTCACCTTGAGGGTGTTTGGAGATGGGGGAAGGGCGTTTGTGGAAGGCCGCTCGTTGAAAATCGGCCGTTGAGGAGGCAATTGATGCCTTTTAATGCATTTTGCCTTGGAGTGACCTATTGATGAAGTCGTAGGCACTTTCCCGGCTACCATCGTTGAGTTGCTTTTTCAAGATGTCAACTCTTAATCGAGTGGTGGCGGGGTCCTTTGGGGTGCGTGGTGGAGGTTGGTAAGAGTATGTTTTGGATGTGTCAATGGTGATGATCATCATGCCGGTGGTGTTGTTGAATGTGGCTTGTTTGATGGGAGTTGAGGAAAAGATGTTGTTGTTGTCATGAATGAAAGGTTTGTAAGTGTCGATGTAGGAAATGTTGTCTAGGTATCTTGTGAACTTTTGCAAAATTGGACGGTAGTCCCATATGATGGTGTCGGCGGGGGAGAGGCTTGCGTCGAGTACCGGAAGAAAGATTTTTCCTTTCAAGAAAATTTGTTTGGATGCGAGGTCGTGGACGGATTCAAAGAGGGTGAGGACGTGGTTGTAGGTATTGTGTTCGGCGTCTTGATCAAAAATGTCAGTGCAAAGTGGGGTGGCGAGAAAAGTGTGTGTGGCGGATGTGGATAGGACAAGAGAGAGGTTGTCTTGGTCAAAACCATCTCCGCAAGAGATATATTTGGCGTGTTGGAGAGCCTCTTTTTGTTTTGTGGTCGAGGTGGAGAGGAGGGGGGTGTAAGAATCTCCAAAAATGTGTTGTGTGTCGGTCATAAAAATGCCGACTTCAAAGCCTTCGGAAGAGTTCCACTCTTCGGCTATGATTTCCGGGGGAATCGAGTGTTGGCGTGAAGAAAAGGCTTGTGTGTTGCCTTGTGGTGAAAAGTCGAAAATTTGTGGAGCCTTGTTGGAGTCTAGTAGTTTGCGAAGTGAGGTTTTGTCGGTGGGGATTTTGGATGAGGGAGTGGAGTATTTACCTTTGGGTGTTGAATCTTTAGGTGGGTTAAGGGTAGGAACAAGAGAAGAACTGGATGAGGGCGATGAGTGAGAAGGTTGGGATTGGGTTGAGCTTGAAGGAATATCCTGAGAGTTTGAAGGCCCACTATTACTTGGAGTCTTTTGTATCCCATTTGGAGATTTTTGAGAACGTTGAGGAGTTCGATGCTTGTTCGGAGTCGTCGGATTTCCTTCATGTTCTTGTGAGTTCTTGGTTTTATTGGGGCGTTGCTGATCTCGTTCATCTTCTTTGGAAGGTTGTTGTTCGACACGTTCCATTTCATTTTGAATTTGACCTTGGGTTCGTCGCCTTTCGTTTAATTGTTGATTACGTCGAACTTGACCAATTTCGTTGCTTGTTTTCACCTCATTCTCGATGCGGTCAATGCGATCTTTAACATGGCCGCTCGCTTTTGGTCCTGCTCGTTCTTTTCCTTTGCCCATGCTGATTGAATATGATCACTTGTGATATTGGGATTCACAGATGACTTGAAACGCGTCGTCTGGTATATGACTGTGGAGTTCGGATCTCGGCGAAATCGACAGATGATAAATCGGTGATCAGCGTGGTCAGCAGTTCATGTAGGAAATGATGAAGGTGAAAGCAAATTCCGGGAATTTATAGAAAGTGGCTTTTTGTAATTCTGAGCAGAAGGCTACCCGCACACCTTCGCTAGGAATCGCCACACGCAGTTTACTGTCTCTTGTCTTTGTATGGACTGCGGTGTGACTTATCACGACCTTCACTGCCACTGCAACCGCTACGATATCCACCACTACCTTGACCACTACGGTACCCATTGTGACCACTACGATATCCTTTTTCTTTACGTGATTCACTATCACTACGACCGCTCCGATATCCCCGGTCACAATCGCTGTTATATCCTCGACCGCGACCACTGCTATATCGTCGTTCACCACTCCTGCCTGTACGCCGTTCATCACGACGACGTTGTGAACCATAGTCACTGCGGTTCTCAGGCCTGCTGGGTACATTACTAACCGCACTGACAGCAGTGGGCTGAGCATGCATACCATCAATGACACCCTGCTCCACCCACTCTGCATCACGAACTGCCAACAAACGGGGCATTACAAACATGAACAACTCAATGTATGTAAATTTTGTGTTGCCCCTGGCAGCCTGAATTTGTAACAAATCATTCTTGATCTGAAACCACGGCTCTTCCGGGCGCATTTTAGAAGTGTACGCAATAATGGCACCTATGAGCACTGAGTGTGCTTCCGACATGGATGTTCCTCCATATGCTGCTGTTCGGCGTGCATGGTTCAGAAATCTAACAAAGGAGTTATACCACTCCTCAGGACCCACTTGTCCCTGCAGTGACCCAGGTAGCGCCAATGCTTTAAAAACATTTCCAGGGACGTAAGGGTTCTGGTGATGCCTACCGTACAACCGGATAAGCTGGAAAACTTCACCAATACGCAAAAGTTCCTGTCTAATCTGGGTAATCAACTCAACTTGCCTGTCCTCAGGCTGTGTAGCTACCAACAATTTTAGTTGATACCCCATCTCGAACCATCGACCAGTATTTTCATACCAATCGATGTAGAGCAACTCCCAATCAACGCAAAGCATTTTTTTTCTATCCCAAATGAGAATTGCGAATTGACGGCGCAAGCTGCTTAAAACATCTGGGTCTATCCAACCGTCGGTATTGGAACCAAAAATACCTTTACCCCTAATCTCTCGGCCAGGCGGCGGGGAGGAGAACTCGATATCATCATTCCATTCACGCACCTCATGGAATGCGAAACCGGGCGTGATTCCAGACGGTAAAAGAGTAGTTGCATCAAAAAACGAAGGCGGCTCAAGACCCCGAAAAGGCTTCAAGTATCCTTCGGGATCATACAACCAATGTAACAAAGGTGAATGTGCAGACATGGCGGGAGTAGGAGAAGAGGGGATTGCCAAATCAGAACCACGCCCAACGGACTGACGTGGGTTGGTACCACTCTATGAAGGTGGAGCCGTAATAGGCGCCGCTGCAGTTGATGCTAATGCTGACTGAGGAGAGGGCTGTGAACCTCTATCCCTATCGTGCATGCGGTTTGTCGAATGCGCTTGTGAACTCGAAACTTCTTGGGTTGAGGAAGTAGCTTGTCCAGCCTGTAAGGAGGCACGGCCAATGCTATTGGAACCCGCAATACATTGATGTATTGTGTCAACGTCCGTGCGCAATAACCGGAAACTCTCTTGGAATGCGGTCTGTACACCATCAAATGTAGTTCCTACGCGTGCTTCTAAGGCTTGCAATTTAGAATCAACGTCTTGAGGCGAAAGGCCTTGCATGTTACCTAAAGGGTTGACTTTCAACTCCAAACCGGAAACACGAGTACGAACAGTATTTAATGAAGTGTCCACTTCCGAATTGAAGTGTTCAACCCGCTGAAAAAAAACAAGCATTTTGGACTCGGCAACCGAATGCAACTGCAAGAGTTCATCACGAATGGCGTTACCATTGTCAATGGGGTGTGAGTGAATTTGGGATGAAGAATCGGGTCCCGATGGTGATGGCGGATCACTCGCCACCTGAGCACTCACTTCGGCAATCCGTTGAGAAGTGAATGATATATGATTGTGGAACTGGGAATTTGTAGTTGCGTATTCATGCTCCAGTTTACCCAAAGCACTTTTAACCATCTCAACTTGACTCGAAAGAGGAGATTCACAATCTTCCAAGAGCGTTATATGCATGGTCAGCGCTTGTAATCCACGTTTCATGTCTCCACTAGTGCCACTCAATTGTGCACTCATGGAATCAATAGCACTAGAAACCTCCAAAAGGGACTTTTTGTGAGCGACTGCAAATTCTTCAACCTTAGAAACTCGCCGCTCAAGAGGTCCCATTAGTTCATGCAAACCGGAACACGTGTCATGCAATTGTTGAATACGAGTCAATGTGTGTTCATCGAGGCCGGTTGGTCTCACACCATCACCTATTTGGCGAGCAAAAGAGTCACACCTCAAATTCATTGTAGAATTGAGGCGGTTCTCGATTTCAAAGCTTCGCTTGGTGATGGTGTCCTCAACTTGTGACAACGTTTTTCCAATTCGTTCATCTAAATGAGAATTAAAAGAACGAAATTGAGATTGATTGTTCCGAAATGATTCATCGATGCGTGCGTTTAGAGCCTTGAGATGCTCACCAATGCGTGTTTGCACTAAGGACCCAACGCGTGTATTTATCGTGTCGAAAGCGGCTTGCAAACGTTGTGCAAAATGACTCTCGAAAGAAGATTGTAGCTCACGCAACTTAGATTCACAAAGAACCTGCAAAGCATCAACCCTTTCATTGACTTGTTCAACACGGTCTTGTAATTGCTTCAATTGCAAACCGACTTCATTTGTCAACACATCCCTAACATGATTATCACCAATGTCCACATGCTCCCTTATTAAATGCAAAAAATTTATAATGGAGCCACCGGGCACGGATTCATGCGATATATAATCGGAACGAAACGAATCAAATGCATGAGGATGGGATGCCAAAGTGCTCTCTATTGTGTGCATGGTATTTTTCGCCATTTGCAAAGAAGAAGCGATAATATTTTGCATTTCTTCAAGTTGAACATTCATCAATTGAATATCACCACGCGTGGCAAAGTTCGAAAAGCGCTCGTGAATAGTCGTCACGGTCTCGTCTACCTTGCTTGCACTTGCCGCACCCTTCAACATCATGTCAAGATTGGCCTCCACTTGTTCCATTCGTTGTTCCACGAGCCCCAAAATGTCCTTAAGGCTCTCCGAATCAACCGAATTTTGCTCTAAATAACGAATTCGGTCGAAGTGTCATTGGAACTCACGACGTGGATAACTTTGAGAAGAGTTCGTAGCATTATTCTCCAATCGCTCAACCCGAACAACCACTTGTTTGTATCAATGTTCAACACGGCTTTTCACAACGTTTTTGAATTTTTCAATCTCCGTAGCAAGTGTTCCTTGTTGTAGGGTGCACAATGTATAAACTTTCTTGCTCATTGCCTCACAACCATCAATGCGTTGTTGAATGGCGTGTACCTTGGGAGATTGTGACAAAAGAACTTCAAATTCATCTTGTTGTGAGCCTTGTGAAGAGTGATAATGTTCGGAACGCGATGACATTTGTCGTTGATGTTCTTCAAATTGTTCCACCAATTGTTGGACTCGTGATGGCTTCCCCAAATTGTCAACATCACCTGTTTCATCTTCGTTCATGAACTCCTCCACATACGACTTGCCAAAAGAAAGGCGAGTTGAGGGAAGGATGTTGGGACCAAGTGATGTTTCGAATTTTTTGAATCGGTCCATTGACTCATCATTGTTGTAGGTTGTTCCATATCCGGGGCTTGGAGTCACGGATTCGAAACGCTTATGCTTGCTACCATGTTTTGAGATTGGTGTAACCTCCATCTTAGTTTGAGATTTCTGAAATTGCAGAGTTTTGGGCTAACGACTCCGGATCCCACGGAATACACAATCAGCAATGGCACATACAAGATTGAGTCCAAATCATCATTAAAAATGCAAGACCCTGCAGTGTAGTACAGAAAACTCACAACATTATGCACAGTTAGTTCTCTCCTACTTTGCAGCGTCTTTTGCAAGTCACAGAGCGTTCAATCTTAGAAATAAAGCGTGATCTGAGTTAAATTTTAAACAATCAACAAGGTGCAAATGATCATCCATAATGTGCGCGCGATCTCTGCTGTGCGCGCACTCTCTGACTCACGTCCGGGTGTGTGTCACTGTTTCATTACACGCTTCTGGCGGAAGCGGAAGGCGAATCCTTCCACCCGCAGCCAGTCTTCCACTGCCTGCAGGCGGTCGGGGCCCATGTCCTCGCGGAGCTCGAAGCTCCCGAGCATGCCGCCTTCGCACTGGGGGTGGCTGTGGCGGTAGTGCTGGTTTCACACCAACCCACGCAGTAGGCGCACTGCATGGGGCCGGGGCCGCGGCCATGTCTTGCCCGCTTCTTGCCAGTTTACCATGGCAGCGGGGGGCGTACTTGGTCTTGAGGTCCTTGGTGGTGGTTGTTGAAGCGGTTGCTCTGGTGTGGTTGTGGAGGTGGGTGACGCGACTGGGAGTGCGGCCGGTACTGGTCGGCCGATGGGACTCCTTGATGTGGGAGTCCTGGTCTGTCCACCTCCTTCACGGTCGCGGCTCTTCCGTGGTTGCTCAAGGCGATGCTCTGGGCGGCGCTGCGGGCTCCGTGATGATCTTGGGGTCCTCGGGGTTGGGGTGCTGCTTGTACCCCTCGAAGGCCCCAAGTGGCACACGGGGGCTGGGTAACCCCGCGGCGGTGAAACGCTTTTGACGCGTTCCCGTGGGGGGCCTGGCCACGGAACGCTGCGGTGGACACGCACAGGCAAGCAGGCAGGCAAAGCACTGCGCTCACAGGGGCGTCATCACGCTCGTGTCATGTGACAAAGCGTTTCAGGATCCTTGCCACTCTGCAACGAGGGAACAAAAGTATGTACAGCAACACATCAGGATATGTACACATGGGGTAAAGACTGGACTGGGGTAAGGGCATCACAGGACAATAGACACTCAGTCCGAACGCATATCCGAATCCCAGGTCCGACCCTCTCAGTGGCTGGTGGGGGCGGGGGCTCAAACACAACCCATGCCCTGCTCAGTCCGGACCCTGAAACCCTGCCAATAGGGGAGTTGTCCTGCCCAGCCACAGGCGAGTTCCTGGGAATCAAGTAGCCCCAAGGCCACCTGGCAGTGACACCCCATGCTCCCTGAACGGCAGGTCCCAACTCCACTCTGAGCCAGAGATGAGGCCCTGCCATTATCCCCCAGGAATGGGTAGCTGAAAATGGGCTGTTTCAGCCCAAACTGATATTGGCTCAAAAAACTCCATAATTGACCCCTCGTCTGGACCCGCCAGAGGTAGGGATGAGGCAACTGACCCTATGCCCTCCGAGTACGAACTCCCTGGAGCCCTTACCCAACCTGGTTCCCTCTGAGGTCCCGGCATCAGGGCACCACGGGTTTATCAAGTGGGATCATGATGCCAAAATCACCAAAATTGGCCTCATTCCCACGTGTGGCCCGCCCGGCCAGGGCAAGCCGCATGGCACACAGGGTAGGAGGCGGGATCTAGGACCTATATCTGAGTGCACAACTTGAGTTTAGGTCCGGGCTCCTTGTGGGCATAGAGATATGGGGCCGCCAATTGACCACACGGGGGGGTGAAATTGGGGTCCCAAAAGGGGGTCATTTTGGCTCCTCAAAATGAGCCAAAATCCCCAATGGTATGTCTCCACGCCGGCTTGGAGATCAGATCCGCCATTCCATATGCGATCCACCGGGAGTCGAACAGAGACTACCATGCCCTTGGCTCTCAAAGATCTCCATGCCACTCGGCGTGGTGACAATCCAAATTGGGTCCACAACTGCCAGAATGGCAAAATTGTCCACACTCACTTTTGGCTAGCGCCTTGACGAAGGCTGCTGCGCTTCGCCCACGTGGTGTACGAACCATGGGGACCAATATACATATCACCCATGTCATATATGGTCCATTGGTCCATTGGTCCGGCGTGCACGAGGGGGCTGAACATGGTGCACGGCGGGCAGAAAATGTTGAAAATTGCTCAAAATGGCCAAAAATGCGCACACTCATGGTCGGGGCAAATGAGGCACATGCTGAAGCGGTACCCAGAACCCCATGGCCAGGTTACGGCATACAACCGGTCTCCGGTCCACTAACCCCATGCACGGCGTGTTCTGTGCCGTGAAGCCCCGCATCGGCAACCGATGCACCGCCAGCGGAGATTTGTGTATCAGAATATCAGGAATCAACAGGGTTTTATTTTCATATTGTTTCCGTCAATTTTTATGCTTCCGTTCTGATATTCACTGTTTTGACTGCTGGCGGTTGGTTCGCGACTTTACCGTAACCGCCAGTTTAACTGTTTATAATGGAAATTTTAACGCTATCCGTCACGAAGGCTTCAAAGTCGCCAGGAACTGCATGGATGCTTCCGCAATTTTCATAATTAATACTCGCAACCTTAATCCGAATTTTTCAGGATGTCGAAATCGGATTTTCGACTTCGACATCCCCGCACTTGATTTGACCTCTTTCGAGTGGACCTACGTGCTTCCGTATGCACGAATCAACTTCCCTTTTATCCTGCCCTCCATTTGTCTTAAAGATATGGGCAAAACAAAGTTGATTCGTGAGGCCACTTGTGAAGGTCATATCTCGTGCCGCTTGCGAGTATTGACAATAAGGAAACGTGGGACGTATTCACAATACTCCCGACGTAATTTAGGAAGCCTTATATGCCTTGCGTTTCCACACGTGCGCGCTAGTGTAATGGATCATGGTCAAGAGGGTAGAGTTTGCGTTATAACTCTTTGGCCAAGACATTGCGCGCGTTAAGATAACTTTCGAGTGTAGCGCGCAAGTGTTGGTGTGGCATAGGAACTCTCATTGAGTTCCTATGAGCGATTGACACAAAGTTATGCCCTTGGAGGGGCATGACATATCGTGGTGGGAGCTACCTTTTTGGGCAATATGTGGTATGTGCCATGTGTTGTGTTGCGTGCCCATTTGGCGGGTCCATTGCTCCAAGTCGAACCCGCCAATGGACCTCATATTGTGCAAGCCCCTTCTCCATACTCCCTACGGTCAATTGCAAGCCTAACCTTCGTGAAGGGAAGCTTGTGTGGTGATCCCGAAGCGATGCGTTGCGAGCAAGGTGTGTGTTTTACAATTTTCCATATTTTCGTGTGCCCACTTGGGAAGTAGCGCTCGTAACCTTTCAAGGCGCCCCAAGTGGAGCTCATATGTGGGATCGAAGGTCATTGGTGTCAAGTCATTGTGTGTAGAAGGATTAAGTGATTGCACGATCCAAGCCGAAGATATTATAATATAATTATGCACCTTTCAATGCACTTTTGTGTGTCTTTGTGCCAATTTTGCCGTTTTTGGCCCGTCATGATGTCAAGTGGCGACCTTGTATTTCAACGTTGCGCTCAATTGACATCATGACCCAAGTATGATATGTGGGTACATACTTCGGTGCCCAACATATCTTGGACCCAGCGAATAACTTCTCTTAGGCTTGGCATACCGTGGCCGCCATGTTGGCGATTTGGGACTATCCCAAATCATGGGCTCACTTGGCGACCCTGCCATTCCCAATATTGGAGGAGTTGGGCGACGCCCAAAAGATATGTTGGACCAACATGACTTGATACCAATCCTATGGCACACTCCGGTCCAAGTCGGGCATGTGCCTCATTTGCCCCAACCATGAGTGTGCGCATTTTTGGCCATTTTGAGCAATTTTCTACTTTCGCTGCCCGCCGTGCACTATGTTCTAACCCTCGTGCACGCCGGACGCATGGACCAATGGACCACATATGACATGGGTGTTATGGGTGATGGTCCCCATGGTCCACACACCACGTGGGCGAAGCGGAGCCACCTTCGTTAAGGCGCTAGCCCAAAGTGAGTGTGGGCAATTTTGCCATTTTGGCATTTGTGGACCCAATTGGGATCGTCACCACGCCAAGTAGCATGGAGATCTTTGAGAGCCAAGGGCATGGGAGTCTTTGTTGGACTCCCGGTGGATGGCGCATGGAATGGCGGATCCGATCTCCAAGCCGGCGTGGAGATATACTATTGGGAGCACACCGGATTTTGGCTCATTTCAGGCAGCCAAAATGACCCAATTTTGGGACCCCAATTTCCCCCTTCCGTGTGGTCAATTGGCGGCCCCATTTCTCTAAGCCCATGGGGAGCCTGGACCTAAATTCAAGTTGTACACTCAGATATAAGTCCTAGGTCCTGCCTCCTACCCTGTGGGCCATTGGCCTTACCTTGGCCGAGCAGGCCACGCGTGGGAATGACGCCAATTTTGGTGATTTTGGCATCATGACACCACTTGACTCATCCGCGTTGCCCTGATGCCGGGACCTCAGAGGGAACCAGGTTGGGTGAGGGTTCCAAGGAGTTCGTACTCGAAGGGCATAGGGTCAGTTGCCTCGTCCCTACCTCTGGCGGGTCCGGACGAGGGGTCAATTTTGGGAATTTTGGAGCTAATATCAGTTTGGGCTGAAACAGCCCATTTTCAGCTACCAACTCCTGGGTGATAATGGCGGGGCCATATCTCTGGCTCAGAGTGGAGTTGGGACCTGCCGTTCAGGGAGCATGGGGTGTCACTGTCGGTTAACCTTGGAGCATCTTGGTTTCCAGGAACTCGTCTGTGGCTAGGTGGGACACCTCTCCCATTGGCAGGGTTTCAGGGTCCGGACTGAGCAGGGCATGGGTTGTGTTTGAGCCCCCGCCCCCATCAGCCACTGAGAGGGTGAGACCTGGGATTGGGATATGAGTTGGGACTGAGTGTCTATGGTCCTGTGATGCCCTTACCCCAGTCCAGTCTTAACCCCATGTGTACATATCCTGATGTGTTGCTGTACATACTTTCGTTCCCTCTTTGCAGAGTGGCAAGGATTCTGAAACGCTTTGTCCCATGACATGAGCGCATTGATGCCCCTGTGAGCGTAGTGCTTTGCCTGCCTGCTCACTTGCGCGTGTCCCGCAGCGTCCCGTGGCCGGCCCCCCACGGGAACGCGTCAAAAGCGTTTCACCGCCGCGGGGTTACCCAGCCCTCGCGTGCCACTCGGGGCCAACAACCCCGAGCAGCGCGTCGCAGCAGCGCGGCGCAGCTCGCAGCTCGCAGCGCAGCGCAGCGTCTCGCAGCGCAGCGCAGCAGCTCGCAGCGCCACTCAGCGACAGCGCCGAGTTCGTCACGGAGCCAGCAGCGCCGTTCAGAGCTTCGCCCTGACCGCGCAGCAGCCGTGAAAGAGGTGCACAGACCAGGACTCCTGCATCAGCCCCATCGGCCGACCCGCAGTCCCATCGGCCGACCAGCAAGGCCGCGTCAACCACCTCCACAACCACCGGCTGACCAGCACCAGCCGCACGCCCAATCCAGTGCTACAGCACACTCCTCAACAACCACAACCAGTTCGTTGAGTTGAACGAGTGCACGTCAAGGACCTCAAGATCAACTACGCCCCCGCTGCCATGGTGAATTGGCAAGAAGCGGGTAGGAGGTGGCCGCAGCCCCACCCCCATGTGGCGCGCCTGCTGCGCGGATTGCTGTGGGACCAGCAATACCGCTACAGCAATCCCCAGTGCGAAGGCGGCATGCCCGGGAGCTTCGAGCTCCGGGAGGACATGGGGGAGGATCGCCTGCGGGCAGTGGAGGAGTGGCTGCGGGCGGAAGGGTACGAGTACCGCTTCCGCCGCAAGCGCTGGAGGACGTGGACCCGGCCGGACAGGCCCGGCGAAGGGCTGCGCCCCGACGGGATTGAGGAGGACGAGGACCCCAACGCCTACCCGTCGGGCGCCTCGATCAACGTCTCCCTGTGGGACGTGATCGAGAAGAAGTTCCCGGAACCGGGGAGCGAGCGCAGGCTGCAGGGCAGCAGCAGCGCGTCTCCGGGGACGGAGAAGCGGTCCGCCGGGGAGAGGAAGAGGGACCGGAAGTGGCGGGAGTACCAGGAGTCCCTGGCCGCCGAAGCCGCCCAAGGCGCCAAGGGCGGAACCCCAGCCCCCAGTCCCCCACGGGCCAATGGTGGTCACCACCCCGGCTCCACCACCCTTGGCGACTACATCCAAGTCGCCAAGCAGACCCAGGCCAAGCCCCGTCCGCTGCTCCTGAGGGCCCGGCAGGCCCCAGCAGGCCCCAGCAGCGACGTGGAGTCGGCCCACCGCGGGAGGATGCCGGCCGACCAGGCCAGCTCCAGCAGCAGCGTCGCTCCCGAAAGGGACGTGGCGCGCGCCTGTGAGCGCGCCTGTGGGGTGCCCTGCAACCGTCGGGTTGCCCGGCAACGGGCCAGGCAGTGCAGCGCTGCCGTGGAGGGCGCCACCGGCATCGCCCAGGAGGAGGCTGCGCAGTGGGCGCATGGCATGGCCATCCACGCCCAGACCGTGGCGGCCATGGCGGCCGGACTCACGGCCGTGGCCGCCCATGGGGCAGCGACTGCCCAGGTCAACGGTGAGTTGGCGGCAGCCGACGCGGAAGCCCGCCTGACGCAGGAGGCCATTGCCTGCAAGGAGGCCGAGGTGAAGGCGCTGGAAGAGGCGCTTGCCCACGGGAGGGCAAAGAAGGAGGCGGAGGAAAGGGCCCACGCCGAAGCGACGGCTAAGGCCCAGGAGGACGCCGCCAAGAAGGAAGCCATCGAGGCCGCGCGACGGAAGGTCGCTGAGGAGAAGGCCAAGACGGAGGCGGAGCTGGCAGCGTTGGAAGCGCAGAAGGCGCGGCTGCTGCAGGCCCGGGAAGCCGAGGCGGCTCGTGCTCGGGAGGAAGCCGAGGCGCGAGCTGCCGCAGCCACCGCCGCCGCAATGGAGGAGGCAGAGGCCAAACTCAGCCGTGAGACTCCCCCGGGAGCATCACGAGTGGAGACCCTTCGAAAGCTTTTCGAAGGGGACGCCTCCTCCAGGATGGCGCTGGATGAGGCCGACACGGGCAGCAGTGGGAGCAGTGGCACCACCGCCCGTCGACGGAGGAAGGGCAAGGGGAAGACCCCCGAGAGGCCGCGGAGGCCAGCGGGTGGGCACCCCCACGACAGTGACCCCTTCTTCACCGCCAGTGACGGGGATGAACGAGGCCGTCGACATCGCCAAGTGGTGGCTTGGACGGGCGGAGGCGGCGGAGACGTTCCCATGGAACCGGAAGGTGAGGATGAGGATCTCCCTCCTCCCTACCGGAGCTCGGAGTCCTCCGTGACCGAGACGCCCAGGTGGGGCGACATGGACGAGGATGACGACATGGAGTTCGGCATCACGAGGAAGCGCCCATCCTCGGACCCACCGAGGCGACCCGGCGGAGACCCACCGGGACCCCCTGGCGGAGGACCATCAGGACCCCCTGGAGGACGCCCACCAAGTGGACCCCCTGGAGGCGGACCACCGGGCGGGGGAGGACCCCCTGGACCGGGCGGACCCGGCGGAGGCCCTCCTGGAGGACCCCCTGGGGACCCCGACGACCCACCAGGGAACGGCGACCCGGATACCACCTGGCGGTGGATTATCTACCTCCGCAGGAGGGTCTTTGCCCTCGAGTGCGAGGTAGACACGGGCAAGGTCGAGATGGCTCGCATCTCCGGGGTCGCCGCGCGCGCGCAGAAGGACCTGGACATCGCCAGAGCCGAGACCAAGTCGCTGACCAACGTCGTCAGCGGCCTGCAGGAGAGGCTGGATGCGCTGGAAGCCCGTGGGAGAGTCGGCAGCGACCACCCACCCCTGGAGTCAGGCTCGTCGGACGACGGCTGGAGACCCGGACCAGGTCCAGGCAGACCCCACGCCCCCAGCGGAGCCCCCAGGAGTCGCCCCAGCGCCAGTGCCCCCTCTCTCACCGCCCCCTCTCACCACAGCGCGGGCCGCCGCAACGAGCGCGTGCCGCCCGGCAGTGGCAGTGAGGAATGGCGCGATGAGTGGCTCAGCGCGGACTACCACAACCGCCGTGCTCCACCGCGGACGCCTGTACGCCCCCGACGCCCGCCACCAGCCCCGGTGCCAATCCCCAGGGCTGGAGGACGTTATGGTGGACTCAGGGATGAGGTCCCCAGAGGAGACGTGGAGTGGTATGTCGGCGAAGGTGAGGACCTGGACCTGGACCTGGACCTGGAGGAGTTCGACATCAGCCCGCCGCGTGGTGTACGACGGGAGGCCGCTGAACGCAGCCGCCGGCGCCGTGATGAGGATGCGTACATGGATGCAGTACGGCGTGAACATTTTGGTTCAGCGTACGTGGAGGAACCGCGGCGTAGCCACAGGGACTCCATGGAGGAGATGGACGTGGCGGCCGTGGGAGTCCGTGGGCGAGGCCGATGGGAACCTCGGTCGATCTCGCGGCCGGCGTTCATGGTCTCTAAGGCCGCGGACGCCGCCGTGTGGGAAGACTTGAAGGACATCAAGCCCCCCATGTACGATGGCAACCCCCTCAACCTCGACCGCTTCTTGGAGAAGCTGGACGATTGGGGGCTGACCGTCACTGAAGACCTACCTCCCGCGGATGCGGAGAGATATGTCTTCAAACGGTTCAGGTACCGCCTGCCGGAAGTGCTCGGCGAGCTATACTTCGTGGCGACCAAGGAGGGGAAAATCAAGACCCTCAGGGACGCCAAGAAGTGGCTCAACGAGCAGGAGCGGGTGGACGCTCCGCAGGTGGCTGCCAAGCGCTGGAAGTCCATCAAGCTTGAGCATGATGGACGGGAGATCCGCCTACGGGACTAGCGTGACTTCCGAGGGAAATACACCCTCTTCCGCCGCAATGTGGAGGATTGGAACGAGGGTGACGAGCAGGCTCGCCTGCTCTCCATGCTGCCGGAAGCATGGATCAAGAGGGTCACCAAGGAGGAATCCAAGAGGGCCAAGTCCAACCACACGGTCAAGATGATGCTCCCCAAGGAGTATCATACGAACGTGGTGTCTTGGGCGAAGAAGAACGTGGCCCGGGATGTCAAACGGCACTCCCTGCGGAACGCTCTTCTCATCACCGTCTCGGGCGATCGCGAGAAGACCGCGATGTGGCGCCTTGACGACTGTGAGTTGAGCGGCCAGACCATCCGTCTGCAGCCCATCCCGGCGCGGATGAGCTGCGACGAGATCCTGGAGTGGGTTGGCGAGGAGGTACTCAAGGAGTACCGAAACCTCCACCACACCCGCGGGTTGAGGCCCGGCGACCGCGACGTCAAATACGTTGGCGAGGGACCTGGCGGGGAAGACGCCATGGACCCAGCGGGAGCTGGCGGCGATGAGACTCTCGTCGACGATGACGATGACGATGAGCCCGCCGAGGTGGCCGTCTGTGCCTTCGTGGCCAGGAACCTGAGCGCGGGGAGCAAGCCGGGAAACTGGAAGCCCCTGCAGCAGGGTTGGAGGAAGCAGGAGAAGAGGGACCCTCGCCGCATTGGTGACCCTCCGCTGTCCTTTGGGGAGTTCATACGAGCTCACCCGCAGGGCTGTTTCGTGTGTTATGGGAGGAAGAAAGGCTTCAACCATGACCACCGAACATGCCCCGTCCACAAGGCCGACACGGAGGCTTACAAGAAGGCGCACGGGTCGAAGAAGCGTGCGCCCGCGGGTATCCGGGAAGCCAAGATGGAGGTGGACAAGGACGAGCTGGCCAAGCTGATGTCGTCGGTGGGAACCGAGTTGGCCAAGGAGATCCAGGAGATCAAGCGGAACTGGGTCCCCAGGTCGGACAACAAGAACAAGGAGAACAACCAGAATGACCAGAACAAGGACAAGGACAAGAAGGGTAAAGGAGGAGGTAAAGGGGGAAGAAAGAAGGGCATCAACGACGTTGAGGCCGAGGAGAACACCCCCTCTTCCACAACCGACGCCCCCTAGCGGAGCCCCTGCAGCCAAGGGCCCCAGCTAGGGCGGTCGCAGGATGGTGACGTGGGAAGCGCCGATCCATCCCAGTCGGGAGTCGATAAGCACAAGGGGACTGCCGCGGGCGGAAGGCCCGGTCTGGCGCCCAGTCGCGGAGGCGGGGTGAGGGCAAGTGAAGGCACGAACCCTTGCACCCGTCCGTCCTTCGCGACCAAGAACGTGTTTGATGTACTACAGGATCTATCCGAGAGTATCGGAGGATCACCCGGACCGCAGCTGGATGCTGCAGATGGGCAGCCTGAGCCCATTGTCCACGACCTGCACCAGTCGCTTGTGGAGCTTCTGGAACGGCCGGAGATCCTGAGTTTGCACGCCGTGCGCCGTGTCGGTCGCGAGCGGCAGTTGCATCTTAAGGTCCGTGCCCTATGCGGGGAAGTGGAAAAGGTTTTCGACGTGTTGGTCGACACGGGAGCTCAAGTCAGCTTGGTCAAGGCTGGCCTACTTCCACCAGAGTGTCTGACCGACAGTCGGAAACCTGTCAGGCTGAAGGTGGCGAACGGCCAGTACATGGTGGGAGGCACGAAGGAAGCGGCCATTGGGCTGCAGTTCGTGAACCATCGTGAACTGAGCCGCCCAGACCTCGGCAAGGAAATCCTCCTGCACGGTCGCTTCTACGAGGCCGAGATGGACTGGGACATGATCGTTGGGTACGACTTCATGATGGAGACGGACTCCGGCGTCCTCCCGGCCCAGGCCTCCATGACCCTGTACCAGGACGACCAGCTCTCGTGGCTTTCGTCACCTGAGCACCATGTGGAATGCCAATGGATCCACCCCGAACGCAATCAGCTCGAAGTGGCCGCGCTGGACACTGAGCCCACTGGGCCAGCAAACCAGGAGTACGGCGTAAGGCCCGAAGTGGGGAACCGAGTGGTCGCGGACCTGGGAGCGTCGGATCTGGCCCTGGATGCGTTCTCCTCAGGAACCTCCGCCCATCTGCGGGTGTGTGAGAAGTACTGGAGCGCACAGGACTCCGCGTGGAAGAAGCACTGGGGTCCGCATCAGGGATTGATGTGGATCCATTGCCCCCGTTGGGACATTCCAAGAGCGATAGCGAAGATTCGCAAGGACCGCTCCAAGGCAGTGCTGGTTGTTCCTATGGGATGCACCAAGGAGGAAAGTACCCGACATTGGGTAGCCTCATTGACCAACATGACCTTAAACAAGGTCGTCCTACCGGCTGGAGAGAGTGTCTATCAAGACGCTAAGGGACAGCCCATGCCACCCCAGAGATGGCCAACGGAATTCCACTATGTGGATGGGGGCCTTGATCAGGCCGACACCACGGACTTCGTGTGTGTCAACCGCATCATAGCGGAGCCATGGCGGCAATGCTTTGCGGTTCCCCCTGTTGACATCGAAGAATCGGACTCCGAAGACCCCCTCACTGAAGAGGAGTGGGATCTGGTTCAGGGGTATATGGATCAGCCCTTTCACGACTGGGGAAACCAGCGTGAGGGCAAAGGCCAGGACAAAGCCTGGTGGGAAGTGGACTCAATCGTCTCTGGTTCCTATGATGGGAATACTTTCGTACAGAGGGTGCTGGATCACATGTCCAGCCAAGACGAGCCGCCTGGCGGTAACCCACCCACCTACGGCGATCTGTTCCGAGGCAAGACCAGAGATGGCCCTTTGGGCCACCTGGGAAGACCACCTGAGCCGAAAGCGAGCGGAGTAGCTACCCCTCAAGTAAGCTCCGTGGTTCAAGTGCCCGGAAAAGCCAAGGCGGAGTCCGATGACTGCCCCAAGATCCGGGCGTTGAGGGCCAGGCTGAAGCAGAAGTATGGCGAGACCTTCTTCAGCGGCAAACCTGTGTTCCCCCCACCGGTGCGTGGACCGTATGGCGAGGCCAAGATACGACTGAAGCAGGACCCCCGTGTGTATCGTCACCGGGAGTTTGCCCTGAGGGGCGAGAGGAAAGAGGCCATGGAGAAGATCCTCCGTGACTTCATCCAGAGAGGCTGGCTCGAGCCGTGCCACTCCGAATGGGCCTCTCCTTGCTTCGTCGTCCCCAAGAAGGTTGCCGGTGAGTGGCGGCTCGTGGTCGACTACCGCGGCCTGAACGCCCAAACGCAGCACGACAGCTATACGCTGCCCCTCATTGAGGACATGCTGCAAAAGCAACACCGGCGGAGGATCTTCACGGTGATTGACCTGAAACATGGTTATCATCAGATGCCTCTCGCCGAGGAGTCCCGTGCCTGCACAGCCATGAGCACCCCACTTGGACCTCTCCAGTGGAAGGTGATGCCCATGGGCGTTACCAACGGCAATGCGGCTTTTCAGCGGATGCTGGAGAACCTGCTTGAGCCGGTGCGTGACTGTGCGGACCCCTTCGTGGACGACGTGATCATCGCGTCCGGGGACCCCAGCATGAGCTACGAGGAGCTCCTGGAGGCACACGAGAGGGACGTCACTCGAGTGCTGGACCTCCTGGTTCGGCACGAACTCACGGGCAGCAGTGACAAGGCCACCATTGCGGTAAGCGAGGTGGTCTTCGCGGGCCACGTAGTTGGGAACGGGCAGCGAAAGCCCATACCTGGCAAGGTGGCTGCGATTGAGCACTGGGAAAAGCCCAAAACGGTCTCTGAGCTACGGGCGTATCTGGGGTTCTGCAATTACTACTCGGGGTATATCAAAATGTATGCCGAGTATGCAGCCCCCATGACGACCATGCTCAAGGGCAACCGAGAGGAGACCAAGAAGGGGTCCAAGAAGGCTCTGGTCTGGACTGAAGAGTCTGACCGTGCCTTTGAGGGGATGAAGCAGGCGCTGCTATCCGCAGTGGGTCTGCACCTCGTGGATCCCGACCGAGGGTTCGTCCTGCGCACCGACGCTTCCGACTACGCCATTGGCGCTGTGTTGGAGCAAGTGCTTGACGATGGGAGGCACGTGCCCGTGGCCTTCTGGAGCCGAGTCCTGGCGGAAGGCCAGAGACGGACGTGGACGCCCCGTGAAAAGGAGGCGTATGCCATTGTCATGGCTCTCAGGAAATGGGCTGGGTACATAGCCCTCCATCCCGTCACCGTCTGCACCGACCATCAGAGTCTGCAGTCGTGGCACAAGGAGCACGTGGACACCCCCTCGGGTCCCGCCTCCCGACGGGCAAGATGGCACGAGACCTTGGCCAAGTTCGACCTTACGGTTGTTTATATTCCTGGAAAGGATAACACCGTGGCGGACTGTCTCAGTAGGTGGGCCTATCCCGCCAGCAAGGGCATGCAGGATATCTCTGCCCATGGCGATGAGGCTGAGACCGCTGAAGCCAAGAGGATCATTGAAATGGAGCGCCTGATGGAGGAGGAGGGTGCCAAATGCTTCGTCGTCATGGCCGCAGATGCCCCCCTCGCTTCGAGGGTGAGCAGAACGGTCAGTGTACTCGCCCCTGTGGGTGCCGCGGGCGGAAGGCCCGGTCCGGCACCCCCTGTGGGAACTGAGTCCGACAAGCACCTCTTCCAGGAGTCTTGCCTCCAGGACGACTGGACCGACGATTACGCCAAGTCTGAGGCCTTTGCGGCCGAGTATAGGGCTGTGACCGACCCTGACGACGGGCAGAAGTGGCCAAAGGGGCTGACCGAGGAAGATGGCAAGCTCTACCGGAATGGTAAGCTGCTAGTCCCGGAGTCCCGGGTGCTCGAGCTGTGTGAAGCTTGGCACCACCACATGCTGCACCCAGGGGTCAAGAAGCAAGCTCTTGACATGCAGCGTCGGTTCGAGATCGACCATATCGTTCTCTACACCGCCATCAAGAAGGTCAGGAAGGGTTGTTCGGTCTGTCAGGCCTGCAATCCCGATAACCGGAACGTCAAGGGGGAACCCCAATGGACCCCGGTTCCTGACCAGCCCATGGAGAGCGTGGCCATGGACGTCTTCTCCATGCCCGAAGTGCACATTGGCAAGGAGACCTTTGACTGTGTGGTTCTCTGTGTGGACCGCCACAGCGGCTACGTTGTAGCCGTTCCGGCACGCAAAAAGGGGTTGCTTGCCAAGGAGGTGGCAGTCATGATGATTCGTCATTGGCTGACCGTCTTTGACATCCCCCGCACCATTTGCAGTGACCGAGGGCCCCAGTTTACTGGTGGCTGGTTCAAGGCTATGTGTTCCCTCATGGGGATACGTCATGCCAAGAGCGTGGCCTATCTCAGCCGGTCTAACGGCCGTGCTGAGGTGGCTGGACGGCAGCTGTTCGAGAAGCTGCGCAAGATCCACATCACCAATCCACGTCGGAAACTGGTTCGAGGAGATGTGGCCTGCTCTGAAGGCCCATCATGACACCTCCACTCCGGGCGGTTTGTCCCCTCACCAGATTCTCTTCGGCAGGGACCCCCTGGGTAGGGGACTTCCCTTGTCTGGTGATGGCATGGCTATGGATGCCAAGGAGTTCTTCGCGCGGCAAGAGCAAACGGCGCGGGACATCCGCCAGCAGCTTAAGAAGGAGCATGCTGAGCGTCAGAAGTCCGCCCCGAGCTCGACAGCGCAGAAGTTCAGGGTGGGAGACCCGGTGTGGGTGATCAGACCCCGCCCCATGGGCACCCACCGCACCAAGACCTGGTTCACACCCGGCGAGGTGGTCCGCAGGATTGGTGAGGACACCTACCGCATCAAGGTGGGTCACGGACAGTTCCGGGAGCGCCACGAGAGTCAACTCCGTGTGCGGGAACCCGACCTCCGTGGCCGACATGTGTCCCTGGACTACGCCAAACATGAGGCCGACTCGGACGACGACTATGCCGAGCAGGACGACTATACTGTCGAGAAGATCCTGGCTCAGCGTCCGAAGGCCTCGGCACCCGGGGGTCTGGAGTTCAAGGTTCGTTGGAGAGGCTATGGGCCGTCCCACGACACCTGGGAACCCGTCTCCTCGTTTGTGCCGCGGGTGAACACTCCCTTCATGGAGTACATCCGCAAGCACAAGACCAAGATCCACGTTTTGGACTTGGCAGCACTCACCCGGGCGATTGCAGCCAGGGGTGCCTGATCAGCGCCCTGAGCTCTCCCCTGATGTGTCTTGAGCGCTTGTGAGGCCGACGAATTGTCCCTTACTTGCTTGCTCTCTTCCATCTTTCGGTGACAGAGTGGCCATATGCCCCCCCCTGCTGTATCCAGAGGAGGATGGCCCCTCTCTTCAATTCTATTCGTCACTCCCCCCCCTGCTGAATCCTTGGGAAACCAGGTGGGCGACTGACCTTCATAATTCTGAGCTCTTGGGGCCTTGAAGCCCATACGATGTTGCGCAACGGATGCCGCTGTCATCGGCATTGCGATTTATTTGGTGTGTGGTCTGGTTCCATGGCATTTGCGGAATCCAGACCAGTCGACGTGTGTCTCGAGACTATATATGCCTGAACTCAGGCGTTATCCTGTCCATTCTCCTGCATTTGCCTTATCCTGACCGTGGCGTGGTTTGGCACTCTGTTCTGAGTGTGTTTACACGCCTATTTACCCAAATTGTTGCTTGTTTTTCTACCCTCCAGGATATGTGCATCTGTATGTTAAGTGTCATCAGCCCATCGCTGAGGGATGGACTGTTTTTCACCACGAATCGGGATACAGAGGCGCCTTGAGTCGCCGTGTACATATCCTTACAGCCTGGTCCAGCCTGGACCAGTACTTGATTACAGATTCTACTGTTTGAGTGCCCGTGATACCGTGTTGCCCTATTCGCTGTGATGTGTGGAGATCCTGATGGCGCCAGGCGGGAAGCCCAGTTGCCTGACTACACTCCCAGCGGTCCGCCACTGTCAGTCCCAGTGTGAGCCTACCGATTTGCAGACGCACTTGCATTCGGATGGCGGCCTCCGGTGCTCCTGACCTCGGTCAGTCTGCCTGGGAAACTGGTGGTTTGAGGAGTCGACGCCTCCGCCCACACTGCATGAGGACTCCCTCATGTATGGCCTTCGTGGCAGTAGGGCGAGGGAAAAGACGGCCTTGATGCCCGATCCCTTAAGGAGGAGTTCCCTTACGATTTGGGGTTCGTAAGGAGTTCGACTATGGCACTCTGGACTCGCGTCGTATGGATATGGACATGGTGCGCCCGAGGAAGGACCCGTGGGGACTCTCCCCAGTCGGCGGGCCTTGGGAAGCTTGGGGTAGCCTGATGGATCTTTGTGGTCGCTCTCGACTTGTGGGACCACCTCGGTCGTCGTGTGTCGCCTATGTTGGCCGTGTATGCCACTGCCACTGTGGTGGTGACCGTAGCAGCCGGCACCCGGTGCGCCTGGTATGGGTTAACGGGTCCTTTGGATGCCGAACAATCGCCGCCAGGACCCGGGACTTGATACTTGATACTATACATGTGCTACGAGCTGTTACAGCAGCATACCTATCCCACTGTGGGATACCTATCCTACTGTGACATACTGAGGTGAGGATGTGACACCCCCCCCCCTTCAGGAAGTGGTCCTGGGTACCCGCTGCCATGCGTGCCAAGTCACTCGAATCAATGAGATCACCGAGATCACTCGAATCAATGAGATCACCCAGGTCACTCGAATCAATGAGATCACGGAGATCCCTCGAATCAATGAGATCACCGAGATCACTCGAATCAATGAGATCACGGAGATCCCTCGAATCAATGAGATCACCGAGATCACTCGAATCAATGAGATCACTCAGATCGCTCGAATCAATGAGATCACCCAGCCCATTCAAATCCCTCAGATCATTGAGATCCCCCAGATCATTCAGATCCCTCGAATCAATGAGATCACCGAGATCACTCGAATCAATGAGATCATCCAGGTCACTCGAATCAATGAGATCACCGAGATCACTCGAATCAATGAGATCACTCAGGTCACTCGAATCAATGAGATCACCCAGATCGCTCGAATCAATGAGATCACGGAGATCCCTCGAATCAATGAGATCACCGAGATCCCTCGAATCAATGAGATCGCCCAGGTTGGTCAGATCGTCAAATGAATCAGGAGAGCTTGCAGTGGAGTGTGCTGCACCATTGGGGTCCCTTATCTCACCATGACTCGACTCACTGAATTGAGATTACAGAGCGCTTTGCAGGACATGCAGACATACAGGCACCCAAACTCAACAGCCAATCTTCTGACTGGACCTCCAGTGCAGAATATTGACGACTCAGACTGTATGCAAGTCTGGGACAAGGTGGGCGGTTGGTGTGACCAAGCACATGCGAGTTAACAAAAGTGACAAAAAAATGTAATGCACATAAAGCCCCCACAAAGAAGACTCAGTCCCACAGAACAAAAAACCGAATGCAGGTAACACCGGAAATGCTCACAGCTTTGCAGAGGGCACTGTATACACAATGCACGAAGGGCCTACCACCTCCCATCGCAGCAAAAGTGGAGGCTTGTCTGCACAAACCGGCAGCAACCAAGCAGCAGCAAGCGGTGGCAGACGCCGCCAAACGGCATGTGCTGTTACTGCTTCTCGAGCACCACACCGCGGGATTGTTCGCAGCCGATGATGCACCACAAACACAGGTAACAACAAAGACGCAAAAGAGACGCATTGCATCGCACTTAAATGCAGCAGTCCTTGCGGTGCTTATCCTGCGCTACCCGGAGCACGTGCCCTTGAGGGCATTTAACACGAACATGCTGTATGCGGGGTTTTCACGATTGGCGCAGGCACTGGGTCGACACTCAACAGACACCACCGGCGTGCCCCTCCGATTTGAAGCCAAGCACTGGCGCTCACGTGACAGCCACGGGAGTTTGGAATGGGGGAATTGTAACATCTGCGTTCACGGTAGTGCACTCTGTAACAGCATCAACAACGTGCCAAACCCCAAAATGACACAGCCGGCACGAAGATTGCGGACACGGTACAAGCTGCCCAGACACACGGTGACACAAACTACAGGGAATTTGAGTAACACCACAAAAGCCAAAACAGCATGAGATGAATAAACACCAGCGACGAGCGGTTCACCTACGCTGACAATCACAACCGTGCACATCAGCGACCACCAAATAAACGGCGAGCACCATATTTCCTGCTAAGGCTGTGCGTATGGGTGGCATCCGGCTGGTGACACCAGCTGCGAGCAATGTGTGCGCAACAGCATTACGCTTTCCGCAGCAATGCACACCACACTCCGTTCGGGGTTTGCATCGCACTGCTTGCTGCAATCCCCTGGCGTTTGCGCGCGACCTTGTTATTCCAGCCAGTATCCCAGGTGTACGCAGTCCGTGACGAATGCAGTCTAGGACAGCGATGACCAGCAGCACCGAGACGACGTGGGCAGTGACAGTGCCGGCGAAGAGGCAGCCGCTGGCAGCGTTGAAGTGGAGGTATAAGATGTCGTCAGTAATGGCAGCGGGCATCAGCCGCTTCATGACCCCCGTTTGGGTGTTGCACAGGTCGAGGTCCGTGCCGGCAGCGGTGAGTAGCTTTGTGTAGCCTTGTGTAGCTCACACGCCACCATTGGGGCGAGGCCGCCGTGGACCTTCAGGGGCTCCGATTGGATCTCCATTACTTGGTAGAGGTACGAGTCCCTGTTACTGCTGCAATGTGGCACTCGGGCACGAAGGAGAACGAGTGTAACACCTGAGGGCACGACGGGAAGGGCGTGACCGGGGTGGTGATTTTGTGTAGGGCCAGGCTGCAAACGACACTGAACCCCGAGACCCCAGGAAGCAACATGGTCAATCACAACGGTACATTGGCAACCCGTGGCGAAGCCAGTTGCCGGACTAGAAAGCTTGTGGTTAATGTGCAATGACTCTCGGGAGCTTGTGGGCAAGATAGAATTGAAATAGAACACGAAGAACATGTAGGCAAGCACTAGACAATTTTGATCTTGAAAGCTTCACACTCCCCATCAACAAGGCATGACACGGCGAGCATCGAGGCAAGTAGTAGATAATTTTGATGTTGAAAGCCTCACACTTCCCGTCAACAAGGCATCACACGGAGAGCATCGAGGCAAGTACTAGATGGTGGTGGAAATAGAATCAAAATGGAAAACATGTGGTTCATGTGCACTCATCTGACTTGCGTGCATGCTGGGTGCAGACGGAGCCTGAGTCAGAATGCTGGGCGCAGACAGAAGCTGAGTCAGGATGCGAAGTGCAGTTGCGTGCAGATCCTGAATGGCGAAGGCAGAATCAGAATGCTGAGCGCAGAAAGAAGCTGAGTCAGGATGCGAAGTGCAGTTCTGTGCAGATCGTGGATGGCGAAGGCTGAATCAGAATGCTGGACGCAGACAGAAGCTGAGTCAGGATGCGAAGTGCAGTTGCGTGCAGATCCTGAATGGCGAAGGCAGAATCAGAATGCTGAGCGCAGAAAGAAGCTGAGTCAGGATGCGAAGTGCAGTTCCGTGCAGATCGTGGATGGCGAAGGCTGAATCAGAATGCTGGGCGCAGACAGAAGCTGAGTCAGGATGCAAAGTGCAGTTGCGTGCAGATCCTGAATGGCGAAGGCAGAATCAGAATGCTGAGCGCATAAAGAAGCTGAGTCAGGATGCGAAGTGCAGTTCCGTGCAGATCGTGGATGGCGAAGGCTGAGTCAGAATGCCGTATTGTGGTGTAAGATAGTTCAACAGACACATGAAATTCTGATTTCCCATATCAAAAATAGGTACAAAATCACCTTTCCTATCTCAGAGGAACTTTCTGTAGCTCAAAACAAAATTCATTGAGAAATACAACTGGGTAGGATCTGCCCTGATACCCCCCAAAAATGACCCAAAATGACCCCGAAAACGAAAATTAGTGTGACATATCATTTTGTGCGGAATTTGATGGAGAATCCAAATATGTTGGAGACTTCGGTTACTTCTGCATCATATTCGAGGTATTCAGTGATTATTGCCCTCCCCCGTGTATGTATACAGTATACAGAGTCCGTTGAGGTTGGGGAAAGTGTGAAATCCACGGGACACCACATGTAGTGATGTACTCACGTGTTTGTCGCTATTTCGCGGCTACTGGGCAGGCCCCACAATGTGCCAATGCTGAGCCTCCGAGTGCCGCCACTCAATGCCCATGGCGGCATGTGGCAATGCGACACTACCAATCTGCCTTGGAGGTGGCACAGGATGCACGCCAAAGGGGCATACACAGGCGTCCATCGCTACGTGAGGGGTAACATACCTCTATGCATACAGCCGGCAGCCATGCTCAAGAAGTTGTCTAAGATGGCTACTATCCAGAATTCCCCCATGCATGGCAACGTGGTTGATGCCGTTCAGCTTCCAGTTGCATATGTGGGGGGTGGCATGATGTCCCCAACTTATCGGAGGAGGGGGGCATGATGTCCCCAAATCACATTACGGGGGGGGGCATGATGTCCCCAAATCACATTACGGGGGGGGCATGATGTCCCCAAATCACATTACGGGGGGGGGCATGATGTCCCCAAATCACATTACGGGGGGGGCATGATGTCCCCAAATCACATTACGGGGGGGGGGGGGGGCATGATGTCCCCAAATCACATTACGGGGGGGCATGATGTCCCCAAATCACATTACGGGGGGGGCATGATGTCCCCAAATCACATTACGGGGGGGGCATGATGTCCCCAAATCACATTACGGGGGGGGCATGATGTCCCCAAATCACATTACGGGGGGGGCATGATGTCCCCAAATCACATTACGGGGGGGGCATGATGTCCCCAAATCACATTACGGGGGGGGCATGATGTCCCCAAATCACATTACGGGGGGGGCATGATGTCCCCAAATCACATTACGGGGGGGGCATGATGTCCCCAAATCACATTACGGGGGGGGGCATGATGTCCCCAAATCACATTACGGGGGGGGGGCATGATGTCCCCAACTTATCGGAGGAGGGGGGCATGATGTCCCCAAATCACATTACGGGGGGGGCATGATGTCCCCAAATCACATTACGGGGGGGGCATGATGTCCCCAAATCACATTACGGGGGGGGGCATGATGTCCCCAAATCACATTACGGGGGGGGGGGCATGATGTCCCCAACTTATCGGAGGAGGGGGGCATGATGTCCCCAACTTATCGGAGGAGGGGGGCATGATGTCCCCAAATCACATTACGGGGGGGGGCATGATGTCCCCAAATCACATTACGGGGGAATCGAATCCGATTGGAGGGGGGGGGGGGGCACGATGTCCCCAAATCACATTGAAGGGGGGCATGATGTCCCCAAATCAGATTGCGGGAGTGACAGGACGTCCCCCTTGTGAACAAGATGGCGACATGGTGTTCAACATGACACTTTGATCACACCCCCTTGTGAACAAGATGCCCCCATGACCACCGTGCACCAATTGTGCCAGTCACAAACTGCTCTCTGTCGAGTTGTTCTTTCCAGTTGCTTGTCACCCAAACTCAGCAACACATCAGCGACCACCAAAATGGCATATTGCCCTACTGCGCGGGTTTTTACAATTTCCCGGATCGGATGAGTACCACTGTGACAGGATTTCCCGTGTTTCGTGCAATTTCCCAGATCGGATGGTTACCACCCTGCCAAAATTTCCCGTGGTTTTCTGGAATTTTCTGAATGACAGTGGTGTTGTGGTGACCCTGACAAACTTTCCTGTGTCTCACTGGTCGGGAAATAAAAGCAACAACTCTTCATTGACAGTTCAGCTGTACACAGGCGAGGTGCAGGGGACTGGGGACCCAAAACGCTGCCCCAACAACAAAACTTCCAAAAATGCATGAAGTTACAGTACAACACCCACATTTGCCACACAACTCAGCAGCACCTGCCTTGTTGTGACTCCCCAATGTGGTGCGCGTACAAGCCGAACCCCCACGCGAAGTCGTGGGCTGGAGCTGCAGGCTGCAGGCGCCAGGAGCAACGTAGCATCACTTCGGGGAATCCGCTGCGGCAAAGAGTGATGTGTTGCAGCGCAGTCGGTGGAGTCCGGCTTCTGGGTTCATGGCAACGGCAAGTGATCGCTGATGACTGGTGTCTGCTGCACCAAGGCGTCCCTGTGCTCCGGTCGCCAGCAAGCAGACGTTCGAAGATATCTCTGCAGATGGGGCATTGTTGGACCTGTGCTTATGCACAGGGTGGGATTAGATTGGCATGGGCTCGTTGTGCCTGTGCACCCGCTCTGTCCTCATCTGTATAGCCCAATGCAAACCTGAGGCATGCCGTGACACGCACGCACGTCCATGCACAAACTGAATGAACGAATGGCTTGCTATGCGCACATCTCCAATGTACCGAAGCCAAAATCATACAGACAAACAGCATCCCATGAATACCAACCTTGGAATCAACACGCTAGCCAGGCATGCATGGGTCATCCACCTCAGTCTGTGCGGCACCCTCACCATTCTAAGAAGATTGCCAAAAGGTGACTCAGAACACACACACCACAAAGCGCACAGTCAACCCCGCAGGCACCACGTAAAATTGAACCAGTGCCCCATGTACAGGACTCGCTCACCAGGCACATGCCAACGGCTGAACACCACTGAATTAAAGAAATTTAACATCTGTCACACATGCAACTTCTCACCACTCTGTGACACACCTCTGTCAAATTTGGCCGCTGTTGGTCGTTAGATTTTCCTGTGCTCTGTTGCTCCAACGGCACCTCGTATTGCTTTGCATGAGGGACTCCCCCGATGGTAGGTGGTTCATCGTTCATGAGCCTGTCATGTGCCATCGCCTGCTCCTTGTTTGGCATTAGAAAAGAGCTGGTAATGAGACAACCACATATCTGCATTGGGCAACGTACACACACACAGACGCACACACACAGACAGACAAAATGCAATTTCCGAATCCCAATTGGGGGAAAGACGAAGCAACAGCTTATGCAGGATGACTGGCTGAGCATACATCCCCTCTGTGCAATGCTGACGACCAGAGGATGACTGCAGCAACTTTTTGCCCAAAAAGGACCCTATTTTTGACTTGCCAGCGCCAGTTGTTCCAACAATGAGAGCAATCTTTGGGTATTTTTCAAGCCAGTCAGGGAGAGTAATCTGAAGCTCACCACGGGCATTGATCGAAGCAAGCTTCCATGGCTTCCATGGGTACTCATCCTGTCCACAGATGAAATGGACAAAGTTGAGAGGTGCAATCCTGTGACTACTGACTGGGACACTACCAGTCAGCCACTGAGACAAACGGAGGTAGGTGACTAGCAGACAGAGGACTAACAGCTGACGAGCAGGGGACCAACAACTGACTAGCAGGGGACTAACAGCTGACTAGCAGGGGACTAGCAGACTGGCAGGGGACTAACATAATCAACAACCATATGCATGCTCCGTGACAGCCACAGAAAGTGGACAGCGGAATTGACAGATGAATGGGCAGCAGAACTGAGAACTGATGCTGAACACGTCCCAGCAGGGTGGATACAAAAAGTGGGCCTGCAGATACAACCAGGCTAACAACGTCCATTACTTATCATGAATGACTGACATGGAGGGCAGCTTCAATCATCCCATCCCACATCTGAATCCTCAGGGCTTGTCAATCCCTCCCAACGTGGGGTCCCAGCAACACAAGACTCACCGGGGGGCAAGCAAGCAAACCGCACTTGTTGCCCTCGGCTGAACTCAATTGCTCAAGTGTGCAGCAAGCAAGGGACGGACCATGCGGTATCCGGAGGACCCGGACCACCAGAATCCGCTCAGCGTTTTTTGGGAGGTGGGGGGGCTACTTATGCTGACCTTGCCCAATCAACAATCCCCGTGCCACCCCAGGGCCACATGCTGCTCCCACTAGTCAGGACATCAAACCAAAACTTGCTTGAGCAACCCTCCTTCCATTACACTAGCCTAGGGCTGTCCTGAAAGCCTCCCCCCTGGGTGTAGATGCCAACTGATGCCCCCCGACTGCTCTTGGCCCCTTCAGCACGGAACCACACAATCCCTGATGAAAGGCTAGGAGGGCACCCATGACTTTTTGGGCTTGGCACCGAAAGACGCCCTCTGCCCGTGCAGCATGGTGAGGAAACCAACCCCATTCTCAGTACACACCGCGGTAATCATTTGCAACAGTGACCTACTTGTAGAACAACCATTCCACAGGAGTATACCAAAAACCGTCACCAAAGAATTTAGGAAATGTTGTGACGCCACTGGTGTCAGGCCGATGCAGCCACAGAAAAAAAAAAGACCAGAGGGGCAAGGCCATCAGCTGTTGATTTTCTGCAAGGCTTTTTCCAACAGACTTGTTAATATATTGGGGTGATCGGTCCACAGGTCAGTGACACATTTTCCGTGCACCCTGTACGGAACAACTATCTGTCCCATTTGCTTACCATTGCAGCAGTCTGCCCCTCGCAGCGTTCACCCGCCTACCAGCGGTGACAAGGATCTATCTCATTCAATCATGTCCCGACCGTAAAATGAGGGTGCAATGCAGTGGAATGCAGTGGTGCAGCATTGGATACGCCAGCCCCATGGTGACCGCATTGGGTTCGTCCATGGGAAGTGCATCATGTCCTAACTCTGGCACCAGCCGTACTGAACTTTCCTCTCTGCGAATGGGGACCCGGTGGCTAACACACTTTAAGACTCCAGCAAGGCATATTGCACAACGCAACAAACTAAAAATCAACAGTCCGGAGGCAATGAGGGAAAGCCTGGCATGTGCTCCTGCCCTCGCACACGAAAAGCAACACACTGGCAACACTGCAGGGCATTTGCAGGCACTACAATTTATTGGGTACCTTGTGGAGCAGCAATGTCTTCAAGTCTTCAAGTTCAAAGAGTCTGATCCCATCCCAAGCCAAAGGCTATGGATAGCATCATTGAGCCCCCCCTGATTCCCACGCTGAAATCCAGCAGGAAGCAGCCCCAACCACCTTGGAGCTTTGTTCACCGTAGGCAATGCATGTACACTGGTCCAGCCACCACCACAACAACACGACTGCATAGAGACAGGGGTAGCCAACCAGTCTCACAGGCGTGACTGCGTTGCGTGACTATGCAGCGGAACAAATGGGAATCCCAGTAGAAAACCGTCAGGTGCTGTGAACACCAGTGAACATGACGTCGGGGGGGGGGGGGGTTGCTCTTGTTGTTTTCAAACAAAAGAATGGAGCTCTACAGACGGCAAACAGTATTCCCTGCAATGCAGGACCGAATGAATGCCCGAACCGATACCGTGGGGACCCTCAGGGAGGATCGCACTCACGAATGCGGCTGTGTATGCGGTATGCTATGATTTATGCTACTTTACTAGTCATGCCGCCTCAGACTGCTGCGAAATTCCACACGGACAGCATTGCGCGCCCGTACATAGGCGCATGCATGGTTCCGAATGGCGGCCGAGAAGCCAGGTGCAAGCTGCACCTCCATTTCCCTGTGTGTTTTACACTATGTCAATGTAGATTCGGGTCTGCAGCCTTCGCAAACAAGTAAAGCCAGTGGCAGGCAGACCATGAACAGGATGTGCCGGTGTTTCACCGGACAACCACAATGAGGTACACTACAAACAGTCAGAGGCATGCACTGCACCCATTACTGTAATACCCGAAGGGTCGGGCAGTGCTTGCTGATCAGGCCACAACCGCACAGGCGATGGTGCACACAAACTGCTACCCACACGGATGCAGAAACACTTAGGGGACAGAGTCAGCATCCCATCCCAGATGCAGATGTGGGCCAGAAGAGCTCAGGTCATGCCATAAAGCACGTATTGTCATTCTGGCGCCACTGGTTTCTGTTTGGGATTACAAAGGTCACAACAAAGGTTGACAGCAACAACACTTCCCTTTGTCGTGTCAGAAAGGCAGACTGCAGCTCTCGGCTTCTTACCACTGGTCCACCGCTTGGATGCACGGGCCAGTCCTTGGGCCAGATCTCTTTCTCTGTAGTGCAATTTACTGTTCTGCTGACCAAAGAAGTTATTGATTGCGGCGACGGTGTGAGCTGGCTCGCGACACCAGTGCTCATAATCAGATTTCTTTGACATAAGCAGAGGATACTCATATAGCCTGTTCGTTGGGTTCACTGGCAAGAAGCCAGCGTAGGATAGAAGAAATTTATCCAGTAATTCCACACGGCGGTCCTGCTCATGACCACTCCGACCTTTTTTCTTTGTCTGCCCATGCAATCTATCACCAACCCTATTGTCCTCAACCGCTACTGGGCACATCTCCGGGTCACCGTCAAGTGTTTCTGACGGATCACTGCAACTGCCACCATCTCCACCCGGAATGGCTGATGATTGGCATCCCTAGTGCAGGTTCTGGTTGAAAAAAGCTTTTGAATTGTTGTCAAACAACAAGGAGGCCTGCGTCCGTGCTGTACTGCTGGGTTTTGCTTTCTCTTGTAGTGTTTGTGTGAGGTTCGTGTTCTGAACTTCAAGCTGGTTGCACTTTGTTTTCAGCTTCTCACAATGCTGTCTGAATGGCAGCAACTCCTGATTTGCAGTCTGCAGCTGGTCCCGCTCCTGTTGCAAATTTGTCACCTGTGTTTGCAATTCTCTCTTTTGGCTTTCCAAATCCGTCACCTGTGTTTGCAATTCACCAAACCAAACCGACAAATTCTTTTGAATGACTTGAAGAATGTGTGCATCGCCAGCCAGTTGCATACACCGAAACCGTGGATCAAATCCCAGGACAGAGCTGCGAAGATCACCTGAATTCTTCTGTGCTGACAACAAATGCATCTTCAGCACCTCTGCATTGATGCTTGGGAGGCCCGAATACTGGAATGCGTGCTCCTGCACGTAGCGTTGTGCACACAACATCACAAAAAACTTGTCCTCTGACCAGTCTACTGTCTGCCAACCGGTGGACACAGTTTTGACAGCAGACTGAACCCGTTCGACTATGCCATCCTGACTGAAATCTCCAGACAGGATGGTGCAGATCCCTTGATACACGTGCTGCTTGAGAGCATCATCACGACTACGGATAAACTTATCTCGGTGTGTCTGCTCATCAAGTGGTAGGTCAGCATCAAAGAAATCTGACCCATTCATGGCAACACAACGCGCCCTATGTTCCGCGCTTGACAAGGTTGGGTTGGTTACCACCTGCTTGTCTTTCTGCAACAACACAGACTCCTTGTCCCACATATGTCTCCAGTGACATGCACTGAGGTCAAGCTGTTGCTTGTCTGTTAGTATCTCACTCAGGAGTGGGATCCTCTCAATACGGCTGGTTATATTACCGAGCTGCTCCATCTGTCTCATGCAATCAGTGAAGGAAAACACAGACAAATGAAGATCCCTGGAGGAAAAACCAGCTACTTTCTCTAAGATCGTCCGACGGAAATCTGTTATCTGTTTCGTGTTCAAGTTGACCCGATTCTGATGGGATTGGGGCACCTTGTAGACCTGCATGCTGGCAAAGTTCTGGTGAAATGCGTCACACATGCTACGGTAGGCTCGTTTTGAATCAAAATCCTCTGATGCTGGCTGTCGATCATTCAACAAGAATGTGGACTCAAAAGCCTCGTTAACACTTTTCTCATCCAAGCGGTCAGCTGTGTTGTCAAAGTATATAAACTGCCTACGTGCTGACCCAGATCGTGCAAAGAATTCCTCCACAACCGCACCCCACATTAAGGCATTGCGGCTATCATCACGGCAGCACCTATCAGAGACTGCCAAGAGGGTGCTACTGAGTGGGAAGATCTTGCTGAGAAAGAACAATGCATGTTTCGTTGATTCGGCGTTCTTGGGGTCAATGCCTTCGAGATCTACATAAAGAACCACCAGTTTTATATTGTGCAGGATCACTGGCTGTGCATACATCCCCTCTGTGCAATGGTGACGACCGGAGGATGACTGCAGCAACTTTTTGCCCAAATAAGACGCTATTTTTGACTTGCCAGCGCCAGTTGTCCCAACAATGGGAGCAATCTTGACACTGTAAGTTGGATACTCTTGTTTGAGCCAGTCAGGAATAGTAACCTCAAGCTGTCCATGGGCATTGATCGAAGCAAGCTTCCATGGCTTCCCAGGGTACTCAACGGAATCCTGTGCAGAGATAAATTGGTGGACTGTTACACAGGGTGGAGGCAAACAGAAGATCGGGAGAACGAGAAAATCCAGCAACACGCCAACAAGACACTGGCAGTGGTCGGTGACTACCGCGTGCGTACCAGTCAGCCACTGAGACACTAGCAGGGTGACCAGCAGCTGATTAACAGGGGGACTGGGCAGCAAAACTGAGAACTGATGCAGACAAACAGATGCAGCCCAGCAGCAGTTGAAGCAGTCAGCAGTGGCAGGGGGCAGGTCGGAAACACTAGGAAAGCACCGCGTGTATTTGTTACAATGTTTGTTGCAATATTTCCCGCATAGAGTGATTATCCCCATACCACATTTCCCGGATCACTATCACACTAGCAGGGGACGAGCTGACTAGCAGGGGACTAAGAGCTGACTAGGAGGGGACTAAGAGCTGACTAGCAGGGGACTAAGAGCTGACTAGGAGGGGACTAAGAGCTGACTAGCAGGGGACTAGGGGGGGACTAGCAGGGGACTAGCAGGGGACTAAGAGCTGACTAGCAGGGGACTAGCAGGGAACTAGGAGGGGACTAGGAGGGGACTAAGAGCTGACTAGGAGGGGACTAAGAGCTGACTAGCAGGGGACTAGGGGGGGACTAGGAGGGGACTAAGAGCTGACTAGGAGGGGACTAAGAGCTGACTAGCAGGGGACTAGGGGGGGACTAGGAGGGGACTCAGAGCTGACTAGCAGGGGACTAGCAGGGAACTAGGAGGGGACTAGGAGGGGACTAAGAGCTGACTAGGAGGGGACTAAGAGCTGACTAGCAGGGGACTAGCAGGGAACTAGGAGGGGACTAGGAGGGGACTAAGAGCTGACTAGGAGGGGACTAAGAGCTGACTAGCAGGGGACTAGGGGGGGACTAGCAGGGGACTAAGAGCTGACTAGCAGGGGACTAACATAATCAACAACCATATGCATGCTCCGTGACAGCCACAGAAAGTGGACAGCGGAATTGACAGATGAATGGGATGCACCATGCAACAGCACACCTCTTCATTCTGCTGAGCATCTGCACCATCGATCCTCATAGATAACTCACTGCTCTGTGAGTCGTCCTGTATGAGACATCCAAAAAAACTCAAACCAGTGCGCCAAAAAAAAGACGCAGAAATGGTGCCGATGACTCCTGTTTCTCTGATGTCTCCCCGGGTGGATTGCTGCGATTGATACTTTGAGGTTGAGGTTTTGGGGAGGAGGCAAATGGCAAACACAAAAGCTGGCAAGCACATGAAAGGCCTCGGATGTCCGGGGGATAACATGTGGTGATGCCATACAACAGGGGACACATCAATCCAATAACTACTTTTAACAGGAGACATATGAACGGATCACGCAGGACATACGGAAACAGGTTTGCATTCCACCATCACACTGTCCGGGCGTTGACTGCCGCCCTCCCCAGCCTCTGGAGGGGGCTCACTGCCTGCGAAGCAGGGCATCAGGGTCCGTCACCACACAAGAAGACACAAACCGAGACGGGTCCATCAGCCAGTGCGTCTAGTGGACACACCTTGAGGCTTCATCCATGACATCAATGCAGATTGCGGACTGCGGATTGCGGTGCGGCCTTCAATCATTTTCCTGCGCTTGTGGTCTGACTCGTCACAGCCTGTATCACCCTGATAGATACAGATGTTGGCAGATGGCAACACACACAGAGAGGTCGAGTGACAGACAACAATCGGCATCCAGGCATGGCTTATTGTTGTCGTCAAAATATGAGAGCGCGATCGGGTCGCCGGTGGCAACGATGTCAACCTGCAAAACGACCAGAGCTAGACTCAACGTCGTGAAAACAAAAGATGGCAGCAGCAAGCCTTCCAAAACAGGTGTAACACAATCACGAGACACCAAAACCAGAACAGAAGCGTAGCACCGTCTGAAACAAACAGGCAGTGAAAATCACAACGCGATGCCATGCACCAGAAGCCTTCCTCCTGCCTCAAAATAGTTATGGAGTATCAATGCATATGTCCCCATTCCAGCAGCAACGTTCGATCAAGCCTGTGGCTGTGCAATGAAGGGCTGAACATCACACACGTCACACGAGGGTCATCAGACACACCTCCGTTGGCTGCAGCTGGTCATCATTTGCATGACTTTGCAGGACTTCCATGTTGGTCAATTCATCATTCCTCGGCACATTTTGTTTCGTTCTTTCTGCAACTCCCTTTGCCTGCACTTTGTTTGACATTAAAAAATTCCTAGAGAGCACATAGACATCCACATATCTGTGATGCACAAATCAAACAAGACAACCATTGCCATTCCGGTAATTGCCTAGGTTTTGCAGTTCCATTGTGCGGACTCCAGACTCTGTGTTCCTGCTGAGATGACCAAGACTCAAATTGCCGCACCTACAAAACGGCACATTCAGCATAACGGCCCGCTGCTTTTCCAGGATGGTGAGACACCTCTAGAACCTTAACGACTCCCCATGCCCCCTGAAATTCCCCCAAGGAAGTGCTTATGCACAAATGTTCTCGGCGTCTGCCCTGTGCAAACAGTTTTTGCATGCCCATTGCATATCTTGACAGTCACTGAAAAAAGTGTCCACTTCAGAAAATGATGCCAAACGCTTGAACATGGCTGAATCTGGCTGAACATGGCTGAACATGGCTGAATCTGGCTGAACATGGCTGAACATGGCTGAATCTGGCTGAACATGGCTGAATCTGGCTGAACATGGCTGAACATGGCTGAACATGGCTGGGTGTAGCTGAACATTGCTGAACATGGCGGAGCATAGCTGAACATGGCTGAACAACGGGACAAACTCAAAGGCATGTAAGCGCACAAGGTAGCTCTTGCAAGCAAGATTCGTGATTTCATAAACGGACTCATTTATTCTTCAGGGTGACACAGACGATCATGGACGACCCGTCACGTTATTTCCAAGATACCGGGGTACCAGGGTGGTAGGACCCCGAGGCCTTGGTATCAGTTGTGTAATTGCACCCCAGTGGCTGCTATTGGTGGCAAACTCGAAGGCATACACATGCATGAGAGAGGTCTTCATTGGAAACCCTAACCGCCTTTGGCGGATATTTTCTCTTCGCCGTTTTTGCAACCCAACTCACATACTAGCACTCTGCAAAGTAACCATACCAATGGCAACCATACAACCAGGTGAACAACGTCCATTAATCATCCCATCCCACATCCGAATCCTCAGGGCTTGTCAATCCCTCCCAACGTGGGGTCCCAGCATCACAAACCTCACCGGGGGGGCAAGCAGGCAAATCGCACTTGTTGCCCTCGGGTGAACTCCGTTGAATGATTTTCAACCAATGACCTTGAATGATTTTCAACGAACGATTCCCAGATTGGACCGTTTCCGAATTGACCGCGTTTCCCGTGTCCAGTGTAGAAAATTTCCCAGATCGAACCGTTTCCGAACTGACAGCGTTTCCCGTGTCCAGTGCATAAAATTTCCCGGATTGGACCGTTTCCGAACTGACAGCGTTTCCCGTGTCCAGTGCATAAAAATTCCCGGATTGGACTGTTTCTGAACTGACCGAGTTTCCCCTGTCGAGTGCAGAAAATTGTAGATCTGTCCTGGAAAAGTATTGTGGATCAGTCAGCCTGTCCCAATAAGGCCATTTAAGAAGGATTGGATACAGAACACAGTATATATACAAAGGCACACAGCAAAAAAAGCATAGACAACATGATCCCACTGGCGTTCACACAATGGTCGGAATACAAAGAATGTTCGGCAGCTACACACACAATCTGTCTGGGGCATTCTGTGGTGCGGTGGTTTCACAACTTCGTGCAAAAGCTAATCCCAGATGAGGGGCGGCGTGAATACATCCTGAAATGGGTCGCCCACATGGTACAGAAGACGCACCTCCGCCCTGAAACCTGCATATTCCTGCACTCAGAGGAGGGCGGCGTTGGTAAGAATGTGTTTACAGAAATACTGCAATGTCTGGTGGGGACCTTGTCCAGTGCGGGCGGTTCACGAATCAAGAGGATTCTTGAGGGGGGGAATGGAGATGGCTTTACCGAGGAAAATGACAAGGTGCTGCTGGTGGTCGACGAGGTGGACCCACGAAGGATCAATTACGACCAGATCAACAACCTCTGCACCTCGTCACACCTAACTGTACGGTGCCTTTACAAGGAGCCCAGGCACGTGGCAAACGCAACCCGTTTAATCATGACATCCAATTTCCGACCAGAGCAGGGATGCAAAGGCAATCAAATCCTACACGTGGAATGTGACCCCTATTGGGCTGCCTGTACGGACCATGTGCGCAATGCCCAATTCGTCACAGAGCTTCTAGACACGTTTGGAGTCCAGGGCAGATTCAGCAAACACGACGGAGAGCACAACCGTGGCAACATGGCATGGATCGGCCAGTACTTCCTGACTATGGACATCGGAGGCTTCGATGCAACACAGGACATGCCACTCTAGCAGGGCATCGTGACACAGCCACAACCCCTGGGCCCTTCATATATCACCGGAATCCCCTGTGACCAGCTTTGCTGCTCTCCGTACCATCCAACAATCACCTTTCGAATTTGCCCCCCTGTTCGGTACACCAGAGGGATGTACGTTGCGATTGGTAGACGTTGCGAGTGACATCAGGCAGGGCTGCACCGGAAGGTCGCACACGCCACGCCGTAACCACTGGCGGTACACCTAAGAGATCTTGGGCACTTCCACAAGTCAAGTCAACTGCATCCTTTCGCCTCCTCCGCAAACCATCTAAGAGAGCAAACACACTGAAATTCTATATACACAAACCCCGTTTCAGGCAATCCTGAGGGAGCAGTTAAGAGGATTGGCTGTATATTTCTCTTCATAAACAACCAGTAGACCTCTAGCAACCCCACCATGGATTTGACATCTGTTCATCGCAATCCTTGGCGTGACATGGAACTCACAAAGAACTGTCTACCAGATGATGGTGCGGATTTTGATGCTCGCGAATGGCAATGGGCAGCAACGGCCGAGCACCAACAACAAGAATACATTATCAACCCTGAGGCTATACATCATCTTGCGCGTGCTGCCAGCAGAGGCTTACTTCCAATCAGCAAATGCTATGAAAGACCAGTCAACATGCAGCATGTTCAATGGAATGAAAACTCAAAGAAGGACACCAGCTTGTACACCGGCTATGATGCTGGTTGGGAGTTCGATTGGCATCAGGATGTAGTCCGATGCGCACAGCATTGCGTGGGCACCAACCTGGATGCAGCGTACCACGTCTGCGTGGAGAAAGATCATAGCGGACAAGCACGCTTGGTGGGGCCATGGATTGGAAAATCCGGTCAGAGGATGCCGCTGCTTGTCCGGGGCCTATTGTTCCCTGGCTGTTACCGGGTGAGTGTTGCAGGAGGGCGGCTCTGCGTGTTGTACCAGCTCGTCATGCATATTGTGCAGCACTATGGTGACGAGCAGGACAGACAAGAAGCGAGATTCAAGATCCTTGGAGAATATGCAACAGACAGGAAACAAGCTGCCAAATATCTACAGATGTTGCAGCAACGTGTGACAAACAAGCTGAACGCGTGCATGAACGCCCGGAACTTTGAACCAATGCGAGTCCTTCTGCCGGTGCGCTTCATCTATGAAAGAATGTACCTTGCGGGGGGTGATGTCCCAACTATCTCCATCGAAGATGTGAGACACATGATGGAGATCGCACCGTTCAGGCGGCACGAACCTAAGGAGGCCGACGACTTATTGGCGAAAATGTGGCAGGATGGGCAGGCCTGCTACAACATCATCCAAAGACACGCTAAACAGCTGAACGGTGGCGCACGACTCCTCAACGTCATCTCCCATGCAGAGGAGATTGTGCACCGACGCATCGAAAGGATGCGGCCTAACAATGGCAGAGATCCAATCAATGAAATGACCGGTAGACCAATATGCCGGTCGGAGCACACCGCCGGATACAGCGAGTGGCAGAATGTGCATGGACAGACGCTGCACCTCGTGCTCGGTGAGATCCTTAAGGAAATCAACGGCCACGCACGGCTGTATCTTGCTGCCGCCACTGACAAATACAACAAAGAACACAACACCAACATTCCAACAAGCTTCCCGATGGACCATGAGGATGGGTTTGTCGTGTACTGTAAGCTGAACGACAATGTGCTCCAACGGTGTGCAAGCTTTGTTCAAGAGAAGGTGGAAGGCATCCTTCAAGTGCATTTCATCCACCAGCCTCATCCTTTCCCCAAGGCAGGCGATCCCGTGCGGCAAGTTTTTCAAAGGGTTCACCAGAGCATAACCGAGGAGGAAGATGACAAAGATTTGTTGGACAGAAGCTTGTATGCGACGAGACGACAATTGGCATGGCGGCTGCAGTATTTGTTGTTGAACGACTTTGACAAGACTCACAAAAAGGATGGCACCAAACGCGAAGCCCCACTAACCTTGCACGATTGCATGCGGCTCCTGTGGAACAACGACCCGCTGATGGAGCGCAACATCCTGCGTGAGCAGCTGAACATTGCCACCAAGGCCCCAAATCGGTTGGAACTCACATTGCGGAGCCAAAGGTCGCCACCAGATTTGCGCGAGAGGGACCGGATGCAATACACTGAAATGGCTGGATTGTATGCTAATGCGTACTATTTGGTTAGAGGGAGTGGCACAGATGATGGTAAGTACCTACGAGTCAAGGCGAACGGGCAGTACGACCTAGTGACACGCAATGAGGTGGAAGTAGCAGAGAGCGGTGTCCAGGTGGAAGTAAGGGACTCGTCAATGCAGAAGAGGGAGGCCATCAAGGTATGGTTATCCCGAGAAGCGCCGCTTTCAGAAGACGAGATCGAGGAGCCCAGCACAGTACAGTTGGTGGACACCTTCCCTTCATACGAAAGTGGGCTACGCACAAATCCACTTCAACCACATCCCACGCTTCCCAACGCCTTCATTTACTACCGCTGGAGCGGTTTTGCGTTTGAGTACTGGTCCGAATACCGGGAACATTGCGCCACAGCAACGGCGGAACAGTGCGCAGCTCAGCCCGCCGTGAGATGGTACCTCGGGTTTGTAGAGAAGCTCATTCCAGATGAATCAAAGCGCGAATACATTCTGAAATGGACCGCGTTCATGTTTCAAAAACCTGACATTCGCCCGGAAACATTCATTTACTTGAACTCCGCGATCGGCGGAGTCGGCAAGGACGTGTTCGCTGAGATACTGCAATGCGCCGTGGGCATGCACTTGAGTGCCGCCAACACCAGAATAAAGAAGATCCTCACGGAGGATGGTTTTACGGAAGACATTGACAAAGTGCTGATTGTCGCGGATGAGATTGATCCACAGAAAGTGAACCTGAGCCAGTTGAACAACCTCTGCACGTCCTCACATCTTACCATTCGCGACCTGTGGGAGAAGCATCGGCGCATCAAGAACATGAGCCACTTGATCATGACATCCAATTGGGGGGCCAAGGGACTTGTGAACTATGAAGGAAGGAGGATTGCATTTGCAGAGTGTAGTAGTCACTGGAGTGCCCATGAGAATCAGCAGCGCAATGCAGAATTTGTGGGAGATCTTGTGGGACTATTTGGAATGAACGGCAAATTCAGCAAGCAACCAAGCGAGCACAACCGGGAAAACATAGCATGGATTGGTAGGTACTTTCTCACCATGGACATCGAAAGTTTTCAAGTCAGAAGAATTCCACTCTGCAGGGACCAACTCCGCATGGAGAAGCAAGGCCAGAGCTTGGAATGGGGGTTCTTCATGACATTGGACAATCATTACTGGGACAAGATGGTGTCCTACCATGGCACATCAATTATCCCTCATGACCTTGAATACGATGAGAAAATGCATGGCCTGTCATACAAGTTGAGCAAGCGGGAGTTGTACGCTTGGTTCAAGGCGTGGTGTCACCATGATGAGCACGTGAGAAGTCAACAAATATCTGGGCTGAGTGAATTTGCACGCAATAGCTTTCAAGCTGTAGGGTCACCCGCAAAAAGAGTTCCTGGCTTCTTAACGCGTACGCTCACGAAGGACCAATGGGAAGTCACACCGGGCGTGCTCAAGAAATGGAAGGAGACATTCGGACCGCTAGATAACCATTAAAGGCTTGACAATAAGAACAAGTCAACTTGCTGACGCCACCGCAACCCGAGTGAGACATCCTAGCTCGGCCACGGTATAGGGCCGAAAGAGCCATGAAATCCACAACCGCATGCCAATAGAAAAAACTTTCGTGTTCTTTGGGCTGTCAATTGAAGCTAATGCCACATGCAGGAACGTAGATCCCGTTCCAAATCAAAGGGGTGTTCAATGCATGCATGAAGCACACGAGATTCCTTAGCTGCTTACTCTTTGTCCATTGGCTGCTTGGTTGTTCTGCCACGAAATTAACCAAGTTCTGCATTGTGCAGATGGACTGAAAATGCGCAACTGGGGAGATGGAGGTATCAAACAATGGGTATTTGCGGAGGAATTGCTTGATTGTCCCTTTGACTTGCTGTCGGCGTTTGAATGCAAACCCACTTAGATAATTATCCAAGTGCCGACATGCGTACTCCAAGAGGGGCCCTTCCAAGGTTGAGATTGCAGTCCGACGCATCCTCTAGTCTTTGCTAATATACATGATTCAACCCAGAGACCTTGTCGAGCTTTTAGTTTGTTTCCGGCTCAATTTGTCCATCAGTTCGGAGTTTTGCCGCAAATGTACCGTCCAGTGAGCATGAAAATCTGGATCGCATGGGTGATCTGGGTGATTAGTGTGTTCTACATGATCTGGGTGATCTACATAATCTGTATGATCTACATGATCTCATTGATCTAAATGATCTACATAATCTGCATGATCTCAGTGATCTAGGTAATCTGACTGATCTGGGTGACTTAGGTGATCTAGATGATCTACATGATCTCAGTGATCTAGATGATCTACATGATCTCAGTGATCTAGACGATCTACATGATCTCAATGATCTAGATGATCTACCGGATCTCAGTGATCTAGATGATCTACATGATCTCAGTGATCTAGATGATCTCAGTGATCTAGATGATCTACATGATCTCAGTGATCTAGACGATCTACATGATCTCAATGATCTAGATGATCTACCGGATCTCAGTGATCTAGATGATCTACATGATCTCAGTGATCTAGATGATCTCAGTGATCTAGATGATCTACCGGATCTCAGTGATCTAGATGATCTACATGATCTCAGTGATCTAGATGATCTCAGTGATCTAGATGATCTCAGTGATCTAGATGATCTACATGATCTCAGTGATCTAGATGATCTCAGTGATCTAGACGATCTACATGATCTCAGTGATCTAGACGATCTACATGATCTCAGTGATCTAGATGATCTACATGATCTCAGTGATCTAGATGATCTCAGTGATCTAGATGATCTACATGATCTCAGTGATCTAGATGATCTCAGTGATCTAGACGATCTACATGATCTCAGTGATCTAGACGATCTACATGATCTCAGTGATCTAGATGATCTACATGATCTCAGTGATCTAGATGATCTCAGTGATCTAGATGATCTACATGATCTCAGTGATCTAGATGATCTACCGGATCTCAGTGATCTAGATGATCTACATGATCTCAGTGATCTAGATGATCTACATGATCTCAGTGATCTAGATGATCTCAGTGATCTAGATGATCTACATGATCTCAGTGATCTAGATGATCTCAATGATCTAGGTTATCTATGTGATCTGAGTGATCTACACAATCTCAATGATGTAGATGATCTACATGATCTTAGTGATCTAGATGATCTACATGATCTCTGTGATCTAAATGATCTACATAATCTACATGATCTCAGTGATCTAGGTGATCTGACTGATCTGACTGATTTACATGATCTCAATGATCTCGATGATCTAGGTGATCTGACTGATCTGACTGATCTACATGATCTCAATGATCTCGATGATCTAGGTGATCTGAGTGATCTGAGTGATCTCAGTGATCTCAATGATCTAGATGATCTACATGATCTGACTGATCTGGGTGATCTAGGTGATCTAGATCAATCAAATCAATCACATCATGGAGATCGTCCACATCACTCCAATCAATGAGATCAGCCAAATCATTCAGATCCCTCAAATCAATGAGATCACCCAGCCCGTTCAAATCCCTCAGATCATTGAGATCCCCCAGATCATTCAGATCCCTCAAATCAATGAGATCACCGAGATCACTCGAATAAATGAGATCACCCAGGTCACTCGAATCAATGAGATCACCCAGATCGCCCGAGTCAATGAGATGGCCGAGATCCCTCGAATCAATGAGATCACCGAGATCACTCGAATCAATGAGATCACCCAGATCGCTCGAATCAATGAGATCACCCAGCCCGTTCAAATCCCTCAGATCATTGAGATCCCCCAGATCATTCAGATCCCTCAAATCAATGAGATCACCGAGATCACTCGAATAAATGAGATCACCCAGGTCACTCGAATCAATGAGATCACCCAGATCGCCCGAGTCAATGAGATGGCCGAGATCCCTCGAATCAATGAGATCACTCAGATCGCTCGAATCAATGAGATCACCCAGTCCATTCAAATCCCTCAGATCATTGAGATCCCCCAGATCATTCAGATCCCTCGAATCAATGAGATCACCGAGATCACTCGAATCAATGAGATCACCCAAGTCACTCGAATCAATGAGATCACCGAGATCACTCGAATCAATGAGATCACCCAGGTCACTCGAATCAATGAGATCACCGAGATCACTCGAATCAATGAGATCACCGAGATCACTCGAATCAATGAGATCACTCAGATCGCTCGAATCAATGAGATCACCCAGTCCATTCAAATCCCTCAGATCATTGAGATCCCCCATATCATTCAGATCCCTCGAATCAATGAGATCACCGAGATCACTCGAATCAATGAGATCACCCAAGTCACTCGAATCAATGAGATCACCGAGATCACTCGAATCAATGAGATCACCCAGGTCACTTGAATCAATGAGATCACCGAGATCACTCGAATCAATGAGATCACCCAAGTCACTCGAATCAATGAGATCACCGAGATCACTCGAATCAATGAGATCACCCAGGTCACTCGAATCAATGAGATCACGGAGATCCCTCGAATCAATGAGATCACCGAGATCACTCGAATCAATGAGATCACTCAGATCGCTCGAATCAATGAGATCACCCAGCCCATTCAAATCCCTCAGATCATTGAGATCCCCCAGATCATTCAGATCCCTCGAATCAATGAGATCACCGAGATCACTCGAATCAATGAGATCACCCAGGTCACTCGAATCAATGAGATCACCGAGATCACTCGAATCAATGAGATCACTCAGGTCACTCGAATCAATGAGATCACCCAGATCGCTCGAATCAATGAGATCACGGAGATCCCTCGAATCAATGAGATCACCGAGATCCCTCGAATCAATGAGATCGCCCAGGTTGGTCAGATCGTCAAATGAATCAGGAGAGCTTGCAGTGGAGTGTGCTGCACCATTGGGGTCCCTTATCTCACCATGACTCGACTCACTGAATTGAGATTACAGAGCGCTTTGCAGGACATGCAGACATACAGGCACCCAAACTCAACAGCCAATCTTCTGACTGGACCTCCAGTGCAGAATATTGACGACTCAGACTGTATGCAAGTCTGGGACAAGGTGGGCGGTTGGTGTGACCAAGCACATGCGAGTTAACAAAAGTGACAAAAAAATGTAATGCACATAAAGCCCCCACAAAGAAGACTCAGTCCCACAGAACAAAAAACCGAATGCAGGTAACACCGGAAATGCTCACAGCTTTGCAGAGGGCACTGTATACACAATGCACGAAGGGCCTACCACCTCCCATCGCAGCAAAAGTGGAGGCTTGTCTGCACAAACCGGCAGCAACCAAGCAGCAGCAAGCGGTGGCAGACGCCGCCAAACGGCATGTGCTGTTACTGCTTCTCGAGCACCACACCGCGGGATTGTTCGCAGCCGATGATGCACCACAAACACAGGTAACAACAAAGACGCAAAAGAGACGCATTGCATCGCACTTAAATGCAGCAGTCCTTGCGGTGCTTATCCTGCGCTACCCGGAGCACGTGCCCTTGAGGGCATGTAACACGAACATGCTGTATGCGGGGTTTTCACGATTGGCGCAGGCACTGGGTCGACACTCAACAGACACCACCGGCGTGCCCCTCCGATTTGAAGCCAAGCACTGGCGCTCACGTGACAGCCACGGGAGTTTGGAATGGGGGAATTGTAACATCTGCGTTCACGGTAGTGCACTCTGTAACAGCATCAACAACGTGCCAAACCCCAAAATGACACAGCCGGCACGAAGATTGCGGACACGGTACAAGCTGCCCAGACACACGGTGACACAAACTACAGGGAATTTGAGTAACACCACAAAAGCCAAAACAGCATGAGATGAATAAACACCAGCGACGAGCGGTTCACCTACGCTGACAATCACAACCGTGCACATCAGCGACCACCAAATAAACGGCGAGCACCATATTTCCTGCTAAGGCTGTGCGTATGGGTGGCATCCGGCTGGTGACACCAGCTGCGAGCAATGTGTGCGCAACAGCATTACGCTTTCCGCAGCAATGCACACCACACTCCGTTCGGGGTTTGCATCGCACTGCTTGCTGCAATCCCCTGGCGTTTGCGCGCGACCTTGTTATTCCAGCCAGTATCCCAGGTGTACGCAGTCCGTGACGAATGCAGTCTAGGACAGCGATGACCAGCAGCACCGAGACGACGTGGGCAGTGACAGTGCCGGCGAAGAGGCAGCCGCTGGCAGCGTTGAAGTGGAGGTATAAGATGTCGTCAGTAATGGCAGCGGGCATCAGCCGCTTCATGACCCCCGTTTGGGTGTTGCACAGGTCGAGGTCCGTGCCGGCAGCGGTGAGTAGCTTTGTGTAGCCTTGTGTAGCTCACACGCCACCATTGGGGCGAGGCCGCCGTGGACCTTCAGGGGCTCCGATTGGATCTCCATTACTTGGTAGAGGTACGAGTCCCTGTTACTGCTGCAATGTGGCACTCGGGCACGAAGGAGAACGAGTGTAACACCTGAGGGCACGACGGGAAGGGCGTGACCGGGGTGGTGATTTTGTGTAGGGCCAGGCTGCAAACGACACTGAACCCCGAGACCCCAGGAAGCAACATGGTCAATCACAACGGTACATTGGCAACCCGTGGCGAAGCCAGTTGCCGGACTAGAAAGCTTGTGGTTAATGTGCAATGACTCTCGGGAGCTTGTGGGCAAGATAGAATTGAAATAGAACACGAAGAACATGTAGGCAAGCACTAGACAATTTTGATCTTGAAAGCTTCACACTCCCCATCAACAAGGCATGACACGGCGAGCATCGAGGCAAGTAGTAGATAATTTTGATGTTGAAAGCCTCACACTTCCCGTCAACAAGGCATCACACGGAGAGCATCGAGGCAAGTACTAGATGGTGGTGGAAATAGAATCAAAATGGAAAACATGTGGTTCATGTGCACTCATCTGACTTGCGTGCATGCTGGGTGCAGACGGAGCCTGAGTCAGAATGCTGGGCGCAGACAGAAGCTGAGTCAGGATGCGAAGTGCAGTTGCGTGCAGATCCTGAATGGCGAAGGCAGAATCAGAATGCTGAGCGCAGAAAGAAGCTGAGTCAGGATGCGAAGTGCAGTTCTGTGCAGATCGTGGATGGCGAAGGCTGAATCAGAATGCTGGACGCAGACAGAAGCTGAGTCAGGATGCGAAGTGCAGTTGCGTGCAGATCCTGAATGGCGAAGGCAGAATCAGAATGCTGAGCGCAGAAAGAAGCTGAGTCAGGATGCGAAGTGCAGTTCCGTGCAGATCGTGGATGGCGAAGGCTGAATCAGAATGCTGGGCGCAGACAGAAGCTGAGTCAGGATGCAAAGTGCAGTTGCGTGCAGATCCTGAATGGCGAAGGCAGAATCAGAATGCTGAGCGCATAAAGAAGCTGAGTCAGGATGCGAAGTGCAGTTCCGTGCAGATCGTGGATGGCGAAGGCTGAGTCAGAATGCCGTATTGTGGTGTAAGATAGTTCAACAGACACATGAAATTCTGATTTCCCATATCAAAAATAGGTACAAAATCACCTTTCCTATCTCAGAGGAACTTTCTGTAGCTCAAAACAAAATTCATTGAGAAATACAACTGGGTAGGATCTGCCCTGATACCCCCCAAAAATGACCCAAAATGACCCCGAAAACGAAAATTAGTGTGACATATCATTTTGTGCGGAATTTGATGGAGAATCCAAATATGTTGGAGACTTCGGTTACTTCTGCATCATATTCGAGGTATTCAGTGATTATTGCCCTCCCCCGTGTATGTATACAGTATACAGAGTCCGTTGAGGTTGGGGAAAGTGTGAAATCCACGGGACACCACATGTAGTGATGTACTCACGTGTTTGTCGCTATTTCGCGGCTACTGGGCAGGCCCCACAATGTGCCAATGCTGAGCCTCCGAGTGCCGCCACTCAATGCCCATGGCGGCATGTGGCAATGCGACACTACCAATCTGCCTTGGAGGTGGCACAGGATGCACGCCAAAGGGGCATACACAGGCGTCCATCGCTACGTGAGGGGTAACATACCTCTATGCATACAGCCGGCAGCCATGCTCAAGAAGTTGTCTAAGATGGCTACTATCCAGAATTCCCCCATGCATGGCAACGTGGTTGATGCCGTTCAGCTTCCAGTTGCATATGTGGGGGGTGGCATGATGTCCCCAACTTATCGGAGGAGGGGGGCATGATGTCCCCAAATCACATTACGGGGGGGGGCATGATGTCCCCAAATCACATTACGGGGGGGGCATGATGTCCCCAAATCACATTACGGGGGGGGGCATGATGTCCCCAAATCACATTACGGGGGGGGCATGATGTCCCCAAATCACATTACGGGGGGGGCATGATGTCCCCAAATCACATTACGGGGGGGGGCATGATGTCCCCAAATCACATTACGGGGGGGGCATGATGTCCCCAAATCACATTACGGGGGGGGCATGATGTCCCCAAATCACATTACGGGGGGGGCATGATGTCCCCAAATCACATTACGGGGGGGGGCATGATGTCCCCAAATCACATTACGGGGGGGGCATGATGTCCCCAAATCACATTACGGGGGGGGGCATGATGTCCCCAAATCACATTACGGGGGGGGCATGATGTCCCCAAATCACATTACGGGGGGGGGCATGATGTCCCCAAATCACATTACGGGGGGGGGGCATGATGTCCCCAACTTATCGGAGGAGGGGGGCATGATGTCCCCAACTTATCGGAGGAGGGGGGCATGATGTCCCCAAATCACATTACGGGGGGGGCATGATGTCCTCAAACGGAATAAGATCGGCATACTACAAACAACGCAATGTATGCAACAACATATAAATGACCAAACATGCACTAACCGTTGCAATGGAATTTGTTATGCCGAATCTAATTCTATTCCCACAATTCCAACACCGGCTGCGTACAGGCCTGCGGTGCGCGCGACCACACGGGCACGCGAACGCATCCCATGCATGCCGATCTGGTCTGCACCACAATTGATCACGTGAATAATTTCTGTGACTGCAAATAAAATGAGATTGCAATTGAGATGTCGATTTTATTAAAGCCAACTGCTTGAAACTGAAAGTTTCAAAAAAGGCGGTAAATCCTAATTTTTGAAGTCAAAAACATGTCAGAGCTTTATTGTTTAAAATGAGTTTTGAGCTATGATTTATATCATTTTATATCATGTTTGTGGTATAGATTGGTGTCTTTCTTTGGAGAACCAAGACTGCTCATTGGAATGCTTAGTGCTTTGGAAGTCTTCTATTGATTTGCCTGCTGATCCTGCTCCATTGATTATTCAAAAGGTTTGAATTTTTACAGTAACATTCGCACAAGTCTAGAACCGACAAATCTACACTAACATCTTACAAAACAAAAAAGAATCGACTTACAGACTTACACAGAACAGGCAACAACGGCAAAAGTTTCTCATCATTGTGCTATAGGATTGCCAATGGAATGGCAGATTGGCATAGGAGTAGGACAGGTGTATGTAGAATCAGTGTAGAGTCACATAGGATGTTGAGTTTTAGTTTTTGAGTGTGTAGATTTGGAGTTGCGTTCTGCGTGCCGTTGCTGTGTGTGAGCGCACGTCGGAGATCGCGATGTGCTGAAAAAACAAGGTTGCCGTGGTGTAGATAGGGAATCAGCGTCCAAAATCTCACAAAGCATCCACCAAAGGCAACCAATACAATAGAACAGAAGTGCGGAGATACCACCGGTGCACGGTATGGTGATGTTTTGCACTTCATTTTGCACAAAGTGGGGGAAACACGGCAGAACACAAACATATTTCCACAGGTAGAACACGCCTAGCACTGCACACACAAGACCACATGATATTAGCATGTAGAAGAAATACGTCTAGCCGAACAGTAAGACCGTTATTGCTGAAACACTCTATAGTGCTCCGGCAGACGTGAGATTTTTTCCAGAAGACGTGATACATGAACGGTAATGGTCAGACAAATTGTTTGACGCTGTACAACGGTCTATACTGCTCCAGAAGAGGTGATACATGTTGTCGACCTGTCAAACAAAATGTTAGATGCACCATATAGTTCTACTGGATGAACCACCCAATTTTGGTGTCGTTCTTTCATTTCCTATCCGCAGATTTGATTTGTACGCTTTAATTGCAGTGTTCATTTCATGGTGACAACTCGCGCCAAGACGTGAGATACGCCCCAAGACTCTTTGCCGTCGACTTGGGGGCACTGTTATATGTTCTCAACATGATGTAGTGGACTGCTCCTCATGAATTTCATCAATTTCAATATTCTTGGAGTTTTCTCATGCTACGCCGCAGCCCTTTGATTGTTTCGGGGACTTTGACATGGCTGGCAGAAAAGCCTACGGCATTTGGGAAATGGACACTTGTACAGCTTGATTTGTTTGTTTGGCAATTTGTTCTGAAACGAGCTGATCAACTGAGTGTTTTAGTAAGTCTGTTGTGTGCCGATTCTTTTCTGATTGACAGCTTTGCTACACATGCACTAGAAATACAGTATGGTGCCTCCCTGAGTGATCAATGTACTTGGCAGTTTACTGGGCGCAGTATCGTGAAATCTACCGCGGTTCCGACTGCCCTTGGTTGTAAAGTGTTCGCCGCAGTGGTCTATGACCCTGGCCGCCAATCCCGTTCTACGCTATTTGGTTGCACGGAGGAGGTTACTGTGGAAATGATGCACAAGACGCCTTCCTTCTGGAGAAGGGCTAAAATGCCGTGGGTTTTTGGACATGCCAAACAAATACAGAACCAGCATCCCTCCCTGTGTGCACCTTGGTCCGTCCATGTTTTTTTAAGGCATGGCGGTCCCCCGCCGAGAGCATTGCACCAAAGCGGCCTGACCACGGGCAAAGCGTTCATGGCGAGCCGAAGTTCACCAAAGACAGCGAGTGTTGTACACAAATTCCCACACCCAGGGTGCTGAACACACTGCACTGATGCACCATAGGCCTGGGGAGGGTCAGAGTGCACAACAAGAATGCCGAGGCAAGCTGCGTACAATGGGATAGGTGCACTGATGCGATGCACTCAGGAAAAATAGACGCACAGAAAAACAGAAAGAGCAGCTGCCAAGGGAATATATGAATGGACTGATTCAGTCCACTGAAGCCGAGAGTGCAGGCAAAATTGACTGAGAGGCGTGGGGGGTTTGGCTGGTTCTCTGGACCTCCCTGCCCTCAAGACACGTGCACAGTATAAGTCGAACAACCATCTGACGGGCGGGAGCGCGCGGCCCCGGTGTGCAGAAGCACTATAAGTAGATCAGCTTGAGAGGGTGCGGGTTCGGGGGTGGGTGGGTGGGAAGAAAATATACTGAATACTGTGGATAAGAAAGGCAGTGATGCCAAACTGGGGTTTCTGGGGAAACCTGGGTTTGGCTGGTTCCCATGTGGCGCTGGACTGCGCTGTTGTCCTGGCCTTGCGCCGCTTCGGTTCGTATAAAGTTATTGTCTCTTCCTGCCCAGCACGTGTTTGAAACTAATCGATTGCATGCGGTGGTGAAGGTTGCGCGCCCGTTACTATCTTTCTCCAAACGTTGGCAGGTTGGCCCGCCTGTGGTTCCTCTATCCCTTCCCACACGCCACAGGTGTGGAATGCCGCCCCAGCGCGCCTAAACCCTGCATGTGGTATTTGATTCCCTCCCTGTTGTTGCTCCAGCTTGTTTTGTTCCCCTTTAGCGGCGCTGCCGCCAGATGCGTGTGGCCGGTGGTGACAGGGTGTGACAGGGCGGGGCCGCGCGCTCCCGCCCGTCAGATGGTTGTTCGACTTATACTGTGCCCGTGTCTTGAGGGAGGCCCAGCACGCTCCTTGGATCCTCCGCAAAAGACGAGC